>PVIU01015937.1:0-46583 GCA_004026605.1 Ondatra zibethicus
GCCAGGAGGGATGGGGGTGGGCCTTGGACTTCCAACAGGGCAGGGCACCATGCCCTCTTTCAAGGAAGAAGGGGGAGGGAGGAGGGGTGGGGGGGTAGTGGGAGGGGACCGGGAGAAGGGGAAGAAAGGAAAAAAAAATTTATTTCTTTAATTATGTTCTTGAATGGAAAAAATAAAACAAAACAATGTATGAAAAAAATAAATAAATAAATAAATAAATAAATAAATAAATAAAAAAGAAACTACTTGATTGCACTTCCTGCCTACTCAAATAAAATTATCTCCCTTTTTGGGTCTTCAATGGGATTGAAGATTAAATAGTCATAGTTACTTTCCCCTTATAATTTAGCCAGGCCATTTCTAATACAAGACTTAGACTCCTTAGGATAGAATGATTATTAAAACATTTAGCATATGCTCCTTGCCTTATATTGTTTATACTTGTTGTAATTCTAATTATTACACTTGATATCTGTTTTACACTTGAATGCAATATACTCAAAATCATTTTAATTTATATAAATAACGTAACAGTTACTGATATAATCCTACAAGTTCTAATTTAAAATTGCTATGAAAAGCTCATCAAATACAGCCAAGTGTTTAAAATGCACAAATACTTCGAAAATCATTTTAACAGTTCTTTAAAAAATAAACATTACACAGAGAACAAAATCCTGTCATTCCTCGCTTAGTTACCCAAACAAACTATATGTCCACCCTCAGATATATACACAAATGTTCATAGCAGCTTTATTTAGAAAACAGCAAAACTGAAAAAGCCACAAATGTTCATCAACAGATGAATGGGCTGAAATTATATGTACTCATGAGTTGATTAAAATTAAATTTACAAGAATGAATTGTAGTTAGACATAACAAGCACAAATGATGTCAAAATAATTATGTTGTGTTAGGGATGCTAAGAAAGACATATATTGTAAAACAGAATTTATCCTATAATATGAACTATGCTTTAGAGAAACTTATTTTGGTGTGGGAGGTCCTTCTTTCTAAGTGTTGCTTTCATTGGTTGAATAAAGAAACTGCCTTGGCCTTTTGATAGGGCAGAACTGAATTCTGGGAGGAAGAAGGCAGAGACAGAGAGATGCCATAAAGCTCCTGCCTGAGACAGATGCTTATTAGAATCTTTTCCGGTAAGCCACAACCTTGTGGTGTTACACAGATTGGTAGAAATGGGTTAGATCAGGATGTGAGAGTTGGCCAAGAAGATGCTAGATATAATGGGCTAGGCAGTAATTTAATTAATACGATTTCTGTGTGATTATTTTGGGTGTAAGCTAGCCAGGCATTATCACACTATTGAAGATGGTATATTATTTCTCAACAGAATTCCAGGGTTCTTTTAACCTGGATATATTTTCAGATTTTTTTAAAGCTTAAGTTCTCTTGTGAAGTTCTTTAAAGTACAAAATTTGGGGAAATTGAAACTGTTAGAGACCTCCAGAGACAGCAGAACTCTGTAAATTGGTCCAACCTTTGTCACAATCTTATGATCAGATTTGCTGGCATATTAATTCATTGAATTGCATTTTAGACTTAAATTATATGCAAAATAAAATTCATAGCTCTGTATCTGTGATGACATTTGTTTCATTTGACATCTTTGTAAAATATAATTTGTGGCTCTCTCAACCAATAGAGTTATAAAGATATCAAGAAATTTTACAGTTATAAAAGTGATATCAATTCTCACATGCACTATTTTATTTAGATGTGAAAATATGAAGCAAAGAAGAAGATATAAAATCAAGAGAGGAAGAAAACAATACAACAAATGGTAAAGAGTCTGACACCAATGGTAGGATAAGTCGCATGATGGCTTCTAAGTTCAGTTTTTGACTGTGAAGTTCTTTTGTTTGCTGATTGTGGCTGATTAAGAGAATGAGAAAAGTTTTATCTAGACAGTATAGCTAAACACTGAAGGTCAACTATAGTCTCAGGGACTTGTGTTGCCAAGTCAACTTGGGTATGAATACACAGATTGTTACCAGCGTTCTTTTACTGCAGTTTGAGTGTGTTCTATGTGAATCTAATAAATTTATGACTTCATTAGAAAGACAGTTTCAAGGCACAAACTTTTCTTTACATGACAGCATTTAGTAGATTTTGTAGCACTTTCTACAGTTCTGTACAAATTTGACTGATTCAGAATGAAGTTAATTACATTTTCCATACTTATAGAACTGATGTTAGTTGTTTTATTATCAACACCAGCATTTTGAGCATCTCTCTCTCCCTCTCTTTAAAGAATGCAATGTAATTATAATATTGAAAGTTTTGCAGTTATAAGCTAACTAACAATAGTGCTAAACACACACTTAAAACCATTTCAGGAAACCAATACTGTCTTTTCAAACTAACTGCCATATAAAATTAAACACATTTTCATGGTTGAACAATGAGTAATTCTCCTTTAAAGGCAAGAAATAATGAGCCAAGGTGTGTATTTGTACACGTGTAACTAAAAGTAGATTTGGATCTTACAATGTGTTTAATATATCAAAAGATAGATAATAAGACTGAAATTGTTTTCAACAAAGTGCTATCTATCCATCTAAATAATAAATAAATCCAAAAAAATAAATAAATTTCTATTTTTCCAAATGTATTCTCTCAGGGATATTAATTTTTTAAACTAAAATTTTACAAATGTCTTATATGAGTATTTAACCTATAACATACTCAGATCCTCCTCCAAACTCATTTCATGTGTTCTATTTCTTCTTAAAGCCAAGTCTTTTTCTCTAATTATTATTTTTACATACAGACAGATGATAGATAGATAGATAGATAGATAGATAGATAGATAGATAGATATGCATATACAGTCTATGGAATAGTGAGTGGGCTATATACATGTGTCTGGAAAGGAGAATTTGTGCATGAACAAACTGTATGACAGTTGATTCCTGAAGGAAATTTATATCTCAACAGCCATTAACCAATTGTAGTTTTTCGCGTAAGCGAAGGATCTTGTGGAATTTCTCACATCCATAATAGCATGTCCACTGGTGTCATTATGCTAATCATATTGAGGCAACTATGCACTGAGAGTTCATAGGTAAAATCTTCCTGTTCAATCTAGGAAGCACTAGTTGGCAACAGAATACCTGGTTCTCTGGCTCTTAGAGTATTTCCATGTCCTCTTATGTAAAGTTCCCTTTGTAGAGGTAGATTGAGTAAGTAATTTAGTGAGGTTGGAAATCACATTAACAAGTGAAGGATGCATTTATGGGACAATACTTAGATGAACTGTCTCTAAAACTATACAGTGTTGGAATGGTGATGGCTGGGAAATAAGGATATTCCCATAATGTTAAGTGTACATTGATGACAGAGATTCAATTCCTTTAGTTGAAGCACATTTATATGTTTAAAAGTTGATCAATTGAAATATTCAAAGAAATGGGAATGGTTATGGCTAAAATCATAAGATACTGTAAAACACAATTTAGTTTCTGCTAATGAAATGGACTTTGTCTATACAATGACTTCCACTATATCAATTAGCTGTTTTTAGAGAAGTAAACTCATATTTTGTTTTCTGTTCTTATAAGAAAATGGGGTACAGACCTAAACAGAGATCTCTCAGGAAACAAATCAAAAATGGCTGAAAGACACTTATGGAAAATACTCAACATCTTTATCCATCAGAGAAATGCCAATCAAAACAACTTTGAGATTCCACGTATTCCCTGTTCTCCATGAGAATAGAACATAGTCACTAATAATGCTGCATTTTATATATAAAACTAGAAAGGATGTACTGAAATGGTTTTCCCCTCAAGAAAGTATAGTAGATTAAAATGATGAACATAATAATAACCCTGTTTGGATGACTGAATAATGTTCACATGAGAAATTCTCAGTGCCTCAGAAAGAAGACAAAATGGCAGCCTATAGAATGAGAAAGATCTTCACTAACCACATATCTGACAGAGGAATGATCTCTGAAATATACAAAGAACTCAAGAAACTTGACATCAAAAGAATAAATAATCCAATATAGAGAGGATGCATAATTTATATGAAAAGCAACTTTTTCCCCATTCTTTCACATTACTGCTTCAGAGACTTGGATCCAATATCTAAATGTTTCAAACATCAAACTTTCATCACTGTTGGATTGTTTAAATCAATCCAGAGAGAATCACTTTTTTTAAACAAATCAACTCCATTTGTAATATAATAATTCATTAGTCTGTGAGAAAATGACTCATTTATTGAAGAGAGAGTATTCTTGATGGTCCAACCATTTCCCAAAAAAATCAAATATACTTAATAGTACTGTTAGTTGAGATCTCAAATAAGTACTATGCAGACAAAGCTTTTGATTCCTAGCAATTGCCAAATAGAAAGTGACAGCCATATAAAGCAAAGAACACTTTCTAAATTCGTTATTCATGTGCCATTCATCTGCTGCAGGCTTTCATGACTTGGAACTTAAGTGGAGCTCAGGTGGTGACTCTATACTAGTTTATCAACCCCTCCTGACATCTGTGTGTCAAGTAAATCATGCATTATTAAATGCTCTTTGTTGAACAAGAGCAGAAATGCTATGTATTAGGGGCTCAGAATCAGAACTATTATTAAGAAATGATAGTATTCAACTGGGAAAGAATGAAAGGTTTTTTATACATTTACTGTATTACAGCATTGGAATTCACAGAAAGGCACTTATATTCATTAATATGGGTACTATATATGGATTTTTACTAGTCAGTTTTGAAACAACTAGTATCACTAGAAGAATAAGGTAAATGTATTTAAGCAAGCGTTGGCCACACAACTAACCAGCAGATAAAGATTGGGTGAGATTAGCTACATATCTCAAACAGACAATAAAAAAGAATGGTAATTTATTATATTAAAAAATGAAGAGAAACTTTAATTTCCTTCATAATCTAGAGTATCTACATCAAAATTGAGAAATAATAATGCAATTTCAAAAATATATTTGGGAAATGTTATTCATTTTCTTTAATGGATTTTTCCAGTGGCCATGTAGAAAGACATTTTAAGTGTGTTTTAACAATTTCAACTGTGTAATTTTAGTTCTTCAAATTATTTCATTTTATTTCTTTATTAGAAAATAATATGCTCACTATAAACAAAAGCATTTGACTTCATGAGTTTTTATAACCCATTTTCATTTTTCTGCATTAAAAATAATTAGCAAAATGTTCATGTGTTTAAAGTCTTTAGTTAAAGCACCATGTACTTCAAGTTTAAACATGTTATAAAAAGTTTGTATTGACTCTGGAAACATTTTCCACACATTAAAATAATGTCTTCATTCTGAATGAAAATACTTGATTGTTTTATTACCATTTTATATTCAAATGGGTTTAGGCCATTTTGGAAAACACATTGCTGGCAGTCTAACATTTTCAACTCATTATCAGTTTTACACAGCACAGTGTGCTGAGTTTAGGAACTATTTTATGAAGATGTTTCTCTATTCTTAAGAGTAAGTAATAATTATAAATTCCTACCTTGTGAAAGGTTTTAACATCACTGAATCCCTGCTGTAGTATTAGTAAAGTTTATTTAATGAATCGTATTTATTGCCTATAACATACCCGTGATACTGGCCTATTTTATAGTGTCACCATATCTGCACTGCACAGTTCTCTTCCATGATTCCTGCCAGTTTTGAAGACATAAACAAAGATTAGGTAATGATGAACCCTGAAATGTATGGCAGTTGCATTAAAATTCTAATTTTATTGACCTTAAATCAGCAGGTTTTTGACATGGGCATTGTGTTGCAAGAAAAATCCAATTGTCTGAAAAATATAAACATGTATTTATTATAAACTATTTATAATTGTAATTATTTTAGGGAGGTATTTCGCACCAGAAAGGCATAGTATTATTCTGTTTAAGTTAATGTGAAATTGAAATGTCCCATTTTCCTGAGTAAGTGATAGTTCTGGTCACCCCCAAAGTGAATGCTGTCTTGTCTAAAAGAGCAGTGAGATGTCCCGGAGATGGTTTCAATAACCTACATCTGAGTCTGTCCAAATTTAAATGTGGTAGAATAGCTTAGGAGGCATTTCTTTGCCCATGGAGGAAATGCCACAATTAGTTGCAACTCTCTGCTTCTCCACAAGGCATGGAAATTTCAAATGCCTTCAGCACGCAGCTCCAAAGAGCCTTCAAATTTTCAAAGAAAACTTTTTCTTCTGTCTTTATTAAAAAGAGATAAGAACGAAATCCAGCAGAGTAGATTGTTATTTTCTATATTAAATACACACTCACATTTGATTAAACAGCAAAATGTAAATACAAATTCTCCTGTTACAAAATATCATGAATTTTCAGATAGATGATGTGTGGCATCATCAGATAGATGATGGTGACTGTTCCAGATGCATACCTTCAGACATTGATTTTGTGACTCACATAATGTCTCCTTTGTACCAATTTCATATCAGGCATTTAAATACGGTTGAGTTCTTATCACTCTAAAAACTGGTTCACTTTAGAAATTTGTCAAAGAAGCAGGAGGAATTGTGTAGCTGTGACTGCTCTGACTGAGGAACTGAGGAAGGCAGTGCTAATGAATCTTGAGGAATTATTAGACCACCCACAGCATGGCATTCAGAAGTATGTTGAAATGTACTGTCATAACATTTATTCCTTCAGACTGAATCTTGAAATATTTTCATTCTCTGCTTTATGGTTCTTAAAAATAATCTCCATTGATGTATCATGAAAGCCTGTTTAATATAATGCCTGGCAATTTGTACACAGATTTGGAGAGAATTGATGTAAGCATAGGGATATAAATGACACCAATAAAACATTGTCTGTGAGAGGCATCTTATTAGTTGATGTTTTGCATAAAATATTACGTAGTAATAATAACAAATTAAATGAACTATATATGTTTCATGGGTAAAGTTAGATGTTAACCTATTTTAAATAATAAGTAAAAAGAAAGCAAAAATCTGCATTTATTCTAAACTATGATTATACTAATTTAAGATAAAGAGTTTGCATTAGAAAGGGACAATATTATTCTGTTGTAGCATTAAAAAAATGAAGGTCATGGTCAGAAGTGACATTCTATTTGGAAAAGAGGGGAGATGAATGAAAGACATAAAGGAAGAAAATGGCTAAATTTTATTAAATAAATGTAGGAAAGTCTCAAACAAGATTTTTTTTTTTTTAGTTATAAACAGCTTAAAAGAAGAATGGAACTACAGGCAATTTTCCTGTTTCAGTTGAGCTCCCAAATAATTACACAGAAACTGTATTTATATAAATAGCTTAGCTAACAGCTTAGACTTGTTTCCAACTAGTTCTTATAACTTAAATTTGCCCATATCTTTTAGTATAAATTCTTCTACATGGCTTGATTACCTTAACTTCATATCATATATAAGTCAAAAGAGAGAAAACGCATTAAAATAGTACCAATTTTGAGATAGAGCTTTAGGGAGGTACCTTAAACAATAAACTATTTTCCATTTTTCCCTCTTTCACTTTCATTTATTAAAAATGTAAAATACAAATTATATGATATATACATGAAGCTTGAAATTACAAAGTCTGAAACATTACCCTCTTCCCTGGAAAGTATCATTATTGCCTGGATTAATTCTGTTATTTGATTAGTATCATTCCACCTTAAATAAAATAGATAATGCATCAAGTCATGTGATGTTAGTATCTATTTCTTCCTGTGGATATAACAAATTTCCATAGATTTAGTGACATCAAGCAACACAAGTTTACTAGATTGTCATTTTCGATGTAAAAATATTCAGAAACAGCTGTTTATAGAGTTTGTTCTTTAGGAAACAAGATTCGTTGCCTCTTCATATTGCTGGGATTTATGTTCAGAGTGCACAGTTCAGTCTCATTTTCCCTCGTTGTGTGTAGTCTCTACCCATATCTACCTATATCATATAAGGACTCATGACAACACTGATCCTTCTCAGCAATTCATAATAATTAAACCATCTCAAGATGTTAACTGTCTCAGAGATCCCTTTTGTCATAAAAAGTAGAATATTCATAGATGCTAGATGTTACGGAAGGGCATCATTGGGGATAATTAGTTGTTTGTGTACCCCAATCCTCCATGTTTCAAACATTTGGAAAGGGAATTTAGAGAGTACAATTCACTTGTTTATAACTTCCCCTGCTCCTGATTTTTACAATTTTTTTAATGCGCTGTCCCTCGAAATGATGTTTGATACATTTTTCTAACTTTTAGTTAGAAGTTAATGTCTAAAGTTTAGAACATTCCTAATCTACCTACCACTTCTTTTCTATGACATTTAAACTTCTATAAAAATTTAGGGTAATTAGCTCAGTACATATCAATGTAACCAAAGTATGAACTCCATGTGTGTTGCAGTTGTATCTTTTGTTAGATTAACAAATTTTACTGGCTAAATTTATAATTAAATAGTTAAAAATCTCTTCCTCATGCTGTTCTATGAACTTTGTAAATTAAAAATATCAGCCAAAATCTTCAATTGGATATCAACTAATGAACTGACAAAGAACCAAAGGCTAGTTCCTACCTCTTAGTCACCAGAATGGCTATGGTTAAACTCATAAATTCAAAATAAATAAATACACCATACGACCTTCCACCTCAAAGACACAAATTTAAAAAATGAGGTTATAAAGAAGAGTAATATGTATGAAACAGACATAACAGAGTGAACATAGCAGTAATTAGAATGTACTACATACGTGTAGAAAATTGTCAAAATAAAATTGGGAAAATTAAAATATAAAAATACATTGAAATGTAGAAAATTTTAATAAGGCACTTTTTATGCTTCAAGGAAAATTGGTCTCATTTTCCCTTCCAACTGTGGTAAAACTAGAAACAAAACTAAAGGTAATCCCAAGCATGTTCACCCGAAGTCATTATTTTATTTGCCCCAAAGGCAAAAATCTTCAGGTTGTCTCACAAAAGTCTCACATGGGGGCATTCACCCTTCTGTGTGTTTGCCAAACTTCTGGATCTTGCCCTCTGGCATAGAAAACTAATTTTGTTAGCACAAGAGATGCAATTCATCCCACTGGAGCAGATTTACATTAAATACACCTACAAGCCTTGTGCCAATATATTAATTTACAGTAGGACATATAAGCCTCACAGGTACTATACTATTAATTCTACAAAATCGTCCCACACACTACAACTGACAGGCTGAATACAGAAAAGAAATACTGCTAACTTTGCTTGGTCAGCATAGATGCAAGATGAAAACAGATTCTACTCATGACATTATTATCATGGAAAATTAGAAATGATAATAAGTCAAATATTCTTAAGAGGAAACATTGGTACTGTGGTCTATTTTTATCTGACCATACATTTATTGGAGCTTAGAAATAAATGGTTGTTATTATATTCCAGGACATTCTCTACTTGTATTTATTTAACACAATGAATTTCATTTTTACTATTCTTATATGCTAATACATTCTTCATTAATATATGTCCTTTCTAATTTAATGAACATTTTTAGGTCCAAAATTATTTTGATTTTTTGTCAAGTAATTATATTTTGTTGTTTCATTTTCTCTTTTTAAATTAATCTTACATAGACCATTTCCAAAAGTTTCCAAGATGGCACTGAAGGTATTTATGTTAAATTGTTTTATTACTATATCACCTTTATGACTACCATATGCCTTGTTAGTTTTTTGTCAAATTGGCACAAATTACACCCATCTATGGAACCTCAATTTAGAAAATAACAATATCAGACTAGTCTGTAAGCACGTCTGTGGGACATTTTCTTGATTAATGATTGATATGGGAGATCACTATTGGCAGCCCCACATCTTTGGAGATAGTTGCATTTATAAGAATGTAGGCTGAACATGCTAAGAAGACCAAGCAAGTGAGCAGTGCTCCTCCATGAACTCTGTTTCATTCCCTGCCTCCAGGTTCCTTCCTGAGTTCTTCTTCTTGCTTCCCTTTATAATGGACTATATTTGGGATGAATAAACCAAATACGTCATTTTCTCCCTAAATTGATTTTGGTTATAATGTCTTTTATACAGCCATTCAGACCCAAAGAAGCACAGAGAAGCTCATATTAATTACAAACCGTTTGGCCTATTAGCTAAGGCTTGTTATTAGCTAGCTCTTATAATTTAAATTAACCCATAATTCTTGTTATGCTTAGCCATGTGGCTTGGTCCTTTTATCAGTCAAGCATTCTCATCTTGCTTCCTCTGCATCTGGCTAGTGACGCTTTCTCTTCCTTTTCTCTTCCCAGGATTCTTTTAGTCTGGTCTTCCAGCCTAAACTTTCTGCCTGGCTACTGGCCAATCACCATTTTATTAAACCAATATGAGTAATAAATCTTTACAATGTACTTGAGTATTATCCCAAAAAATAATTTATCAAAAATAATCCAAATTAGGCTTCCAGCTTCTTATATTTCACAGTTTATGCTGATTTGCCAAATATTTTATATTGTATATGAATACAGTAATATTCCACACCATAAACACATGTAACACATATTTTCTAGTTGAAATAATTATTCCACAACACACCCCACTATTTAATCTTCCTATTCTAACCCTCTCCCCCCAAAAAATCCAAAACTACCTTCTCTTTTTCCCATATTACTAGGTTCCTTTCCTTTACCAAGTCACTTAGTGTAGATCAAACCTCTGTGGTTATATGGACTCTTACCTGATTACTGAAGATTTAAGACCAACATGAACATATTTTTGGAGGAAGGCCACTTGTTTTTTTCCTGGCAGCCCAGCAGCTCAGACCCAAAATTACTACACATAAACTGTATTAATTAAATCACTGCTTGGCCCATTAGCTCTGGCTTCTTATTGGCTAACTCTTAGATATTAATTTAACCCATTTTTCTTAATCTGTGTATCTCCACATGGCTGTGATTTACCAGCTATTGTTCCAGCATTTGTCTCCAGTGGGGTTACATGGCTTCTCTCCTACTCTGCCTCTTTTCTCCCAGTGTTCAGTTTAGTTTTCCCCACCTACCTTTATTCCCTGCACAGGCCCAAGACAGTTTCTTTACTAACCAATGTTATTCACAGGATACAGAGGGGAATCCAACATCAACTCCCCTTAACATATTTGCAAAGAAAAATAGTGTCTGGGTTATCTCATTCAGTATAATTTGCCTTTTTTCCATCCATTTGCCTGAAAATTTCATGACTTAATTAAATTTTGAGGAAGAATATATTGCTTCATGTAGGCAGAGACTGTTCATTTCCTGGTAGCCCAGACCCAAATAATAACACAGAAACAATATTAATTACTACAGTGTTTGGCCAATAGCTTAACCATATTTTTAGCTAAGTCTTACATCTTAAATTAACCTATTTCTATTAATTTGTATATCACCACAAGGCTATGACCTAACAGTAAGTATCTGGCTGGCAGCAAGCATCTTTCTCTTTCAGCAACTATGTGGTGTTTCCCTTCTTCCACCTACTTTCTCTCTGCATCTCTGGATTTCCTGCCTGGCTTTATTCTACGAAACCATTGACTGAAACGGCTTCTTTAATAACCAATGGTAATAAAATATAGTCATAGCATACATAGGGGAATCCCACATCATCCCCCCTTTTCTGTCTAAATAAAAAGGAAGGTATTAACTTTAACATAGTAAACTTACATATAACTAAACTGGAATCAGGCAAGAATTATAGTTACATTTATATCTACTTTATCATCAATCGTAATCAAGGAAAACTATAGTAACTATCCATTCTTCAAATCCATCAAAGACCCCAGAAGGATATAATATTACCTAAGTTAACAGGAAGTTTATTGTAAGCAAGTTTCAAAACTCTAGAATTGATAGAGACATCCCATTGCCTGGATAGTCACACAAAGTTCTTCTGTAACATTGAAACAGACTACATGCCCATAGCATCCAGCATACTTTTCCATGAAGCAAGAAATTTGAAAGACTGTTCAAACTCTATTGGCAGTTTTTCAGTCACTTTCTTCTCTATGCTGCAGAATGTCTGGCAGACTCTTTCATGAAGCGGGAACCCTGAAGGACCATCTCACCTTCTTTAGGCATCTTCAGCAGTCATTCTTCTGTGGGTCCTGCATGTCCAGTTCATACAACATACTATCAAGCAGTCCAGGCAAGAACAGTTTCCTTTTTCCCAAATGAATAACCAACTCCATAAGGAGCCTCTTTGATGCCCATCATCCTCTTAAAGTAGTTTCATGCTACTAGGAGCAGATGTGTCTTGTTGTCATGAAAAGTCCTAAGTTCTTAAAACATTTTAAATACTAGATTCTGTTAGTCTTCGAAGAATACCTATCCATCTGAAATGTATCTTTGTTCATCTAGAAAACCTAACTAACATGACTACAAGCTTGACTATTGTAGATGATTATCTATTAAACTATATTTCTTAATTATACATTACATTTTTAAATGAGCTGCACAAACACAATATCTTAATCAAGAGCAGAAATATACATATAACAAAATTGACCAATGCAAATTATTCATCTCTATTGCAGTTTTAAGCTAGGAAATTAAACATACATACTGTTTTTTATAACTCAAGGTTTTCAAATTAGTTGCTATATTGAATATCTGGGCTTTTTTAGTTATTTTGTCAATGATTATTGTAGTAATGAGAGGGTGTTTTATGTGGAGTCAGTCAACCACATTGGGCACCAATTTGTAGTAATGAGAGGGCAGGCTGTTTGTAGTCCCAGCCACCCTCGGCTGTGTCCCGCAGCCCTGTGGCTTACCTTTACAAGGCCTATCAAAAGGCCAAGGCAGTCTCTTTATTCAACCAATGAAAGCAACAGAAATATAGAAGGACCTCCTACACCAGATTATATTTTATCTGTTCTGACTATTACTTAAATTCTTCTATCAGTGTTTAGATATTAGAAAACTTGTGAATATGTTTGCATTCGGTTGTGTGAAGTCTTTTAAACATGTATAAAATATATCTTATATTGCTACTAATTTATCACATGGCATTTTGTAAAATCAATTGTATAAGACATAAAAATGTTTAGATAGTTATTATAGTTAGGGAATATATCTGTTGAATTTTGTATACCCAGAATATTTTAATCATTGTTTTAAGACTTATGGATACAAATTATTATAAAATAAAAAAATGATTCATTGATTTTTATATTTCAGGAACAGTGTTTTCAAAAGTAAAATATGCATATATGGCATAATTGTGACTAGAAACATATATAGATAATAACTATATAAACATTTGTGTGTGTATATATATGTAATATCTTCTCTATTTGTATGTATTTGGAATATTGACTATAATCTTGAACTAGAATGCACAAATATATACAGAAAATGCATTAATGACTAAGATTTTAGTATATCAGCTTCATATATATCAACATATAATTTTGAAGTACTTAATAAAGTTGCAGAGCAAACAAATTCAAGCATATAAATTGGTTTTACACAATAATAAATTTTAATAAGGTGTTCATGAAAATAATTAAATTAAACACTGCACTGTCTTTTGACATTATATTTTCTCACAGAAAGAAAGTACAGTAGGTCAGATAAATATAAAAAATGAATATAAACTATTAGCAGCAATTCTTCAAAGAAGATAGCAAGGAGAAAGTGGAGTCCAGATGCAGCAGTGTAAGTAATTAGAAAGCCATCTGGCACCATTCAGTACCAGACAAGGAGGTCTCACCTCTTAATAGTCCTTTAAGGCATGCCTGTCTTCCTACCATATGCTAATTAATGGTCATAGGAAGCCCTGATTTAGAAAAGAAATATTCAATTATGTTCTTCACACTCCAATTAAGATTGTTAGCCTAAAACATTGTAGCAAGATATAAAAATGGTAACTTTCCTCCAAAATTTGAATAATCATAAGGGTAAAATGGGGGAGAATGGATTTATGTTTTGTAATTTGTACACCTCATGTCCTGATTAGAGAACTGGTGGGCTCTTACACAACTGTCTTGTAAGGGAGAAACTTTATTCTGAGATTCATGATCTTATTTTCAAAGCAAAACATATAATGGGAGCATGCCCATTCCATGCTCCATCTTGAAAAGTTATTTTCACAGACATCCTGTGAGAAATTAAAAACAATATTAGTGGGGAAATGTAAAGTACATGTGATTTTTATTGTCAGGGTCACAGTTACTGAGTGAAAAAGCAGAGACAGATGATGTCATACCTGAAATTATTTTTCATGTTTTCAGCCACAGTTTGAATTTTAGCACAGTCTAACAAAACTCATGTTTTTGCTGATTGTTTGTGATACACCATCCTATTGGTCCACCAAATCCAAGTATCTTAAAGAATTATATATTTTCTGCTGTTTCTCTGCCAGTCATTGATTTCTTTCTTTGACTTCTGATGAAATTGATTACCTAAGAAACAGTGTTTTCTTAAACAAGAAGAAAAACTTTAAAAGTTATTCTGGAGAAATTGAAAGACATAAAATATGTATTCTTAGAACACATACACAAAATCAAAGTCATAAAATCATATATTAATATCTATATATACATATATATATCCCATTATAAAATCACAGGAAACTTAATTGTTTTAAGTGGTTAGGCAAAATGAGCTTGTCTGCTTGTGATTTGTAGTGAGTTTCCTTCCTCTCCAAGTCCTCTAGGGAATATTTATCTATGACACTTGTCTGTCAAGCAGTTCTTAGTCTGTTCTAGATGAAGAACTTCCCCTGAGGATTATACCAACATGGAATTCCTATTAGATTTCTGCAGTTGCTTTAAAAGTGACTTGTGACCAGGAAAGTGTAGAAAGGCATACTTGACAAGCTCTATATCTTTGAAAAACTTTTTTTTTGGAACAAGAAAATCCTTTAAAATTGTCATAAAATAATCTCTTCGACTTAGATCTGTGGAGTTGGAGTAGCTAAGAAAGCAATATGGACCAACTTTTTTATAAACTGGTAGACTAGGGCTTATCAAATGATGGAGATAATGAACCAGTTCTGTTAGGGATACATTTTATCTGGGAAATCAGGTAGAAAATGCATTTGCCCTGTCTACTCAAAAACTACAATAAGGTAAGAACATTACAAACATTCATTTTTAAGATACAATGTGTAAAGTAATATATTAATCACACATCTCTTTTTAAACTATTTGGGTTAAATATAACCCTTGTATATTTTTCTATTTTATTCTTTTGATCTCCCTATCTAATTTGATTGTTATATAATACAAGTTTTACTGAAGATTTACTATTACACAATAAATGTGTGTAGTAATTTATTTTAAGGTATATAGTGATTACTAAAATGTATGCAGTACTTAGTGTGTAAACTTACTATTTTAGAGATTTTACATGACATTTTCCACTTGATTATTTAGAGTTCAAATCACATGGAGACCCCCTGACATATTGTTACATGTGATATAGTCACCATTCTCCACTCATGTGTATTATTTTTACATAGACATGATTACTGCTGGAATTATCTCCTATAAGAACAAGAAAATAAAATTTCAATAGAATTTGAACTACTTCTATATTGTTATTTGGGTCTTTTTATCTTTACAACACTTAGATAGAAATATATTTATCTCTGTCTTGAGTTGAAGGGGAGTCTCTTAAAATTCTGGTATAAAATGCTAATCACTAATATCTTATAATGAGTTTGCATAATAAAAGGTCTTCTCACAGGAAATAATGCTATATGGATTCATGAAGGTGGCCTGTAACCCAATCTTACTCTCTTACTGATGTCTTTGTAAGATGAGGTGGCTAGAACACAGACACATGCAGAATAAATAGACTGTGTGATTATGCTAAATGAAAATAGCTCACGGGAAAAAAACTTAACATGAGACAGGGAGAGAGGGTGGCAGGAAAACAACTTTGGTGAAACCCCCATCACAGATTTGTAGACACCAAGATATGAGAAAATATATTTCCAAGATAAAACTCCCCAAAACTGGTAATGCTTGATGTTTGTGAAATGCTACACTCTATTCTTCTGTGATTAAAACTTTGTCAAAACTCGTTCCAGTTAAATCACAGCAAATACAGACCGGTGAGTTGATTGCTTTCTATGTATGGAAATGTGTTGTAGAGGAGGGCCTGTTTGTTTGGCCTGGATGCCCGGCTAGCGTACACCTGAAATAACCACACAGAAACTGTATTAATTAAATCACTGCTTGGTCCATTAGCTCTAGTCTCCCATTGGCTAATTCTTACATCTTAATTTAACCCATTTCTATTAATCTGTGTATTGCCATGTGGCAGTGGCTTACCGGGTAAAATTCTAAGTGGAATCCATCTCAGGCTGAGGATCCATGGCTTCTCCATGACTCTGCTTTCTTCCTCCCAGCATTCCATTTAATTTTCCCCACCTACCTAAGTTTTGCCCTATCAACAGGCCTTCTTGAAAGGAACACTAAGCAGATGTCAAAGTCACTTATGAATCAGTTACATTAGTGAAAAAGGAAATTTGAATAATACAATAAATGCAAAATTCAGAATTTTTTTTTTGCCTTTTAATTCTGTGACAAAGTAGTTTCCTCAACATTGCAAAAATGAAGCTGCTTACAGAAAACCATCAGGAGAAAACAACTTTAGAAGAACAAAAGTAGCTAGTTCAAACATATTTTTAATTCATATCCTGTGACTTCCAATTCATGAAAAGGAATAAAACTCAAGCAAAATTTATTAGCTTATGCAAAGAAGTTTACAAGTCTTGGAGAACTCAGACATAAAATAACCATGTGCTAGGAAAATTCAGAACCAAATTCTAGAAAGCTGGTAAGATCTGTTACGTCCCCCTTCCACTCTTAGGGATTCCTGTCTTATTCTTTACCCTCTCCTTTCACAAGTTCCTTTGTAAGTAGTTGTCTTAGTCACTGCTCTGTTTATTTAAAGAGACACCATGACCATGGCAACTCATAGAAGAAAGCATTTAATAGGGACTTGCCTAGTGTTTTGGAGGTTCAATCCAGTGTCATCATGGTGAGAATTGTGGCAGCACATAGCAAGACATGGTTCTAGAAAGGTAGATGAGAGTTCTACATCAGAATCCATAAGCAGTAGGAAGAGAGAGGTACTGGGCCTGGCTTAAGTACTTGATTCAACAAAGCCTACTCTACAGTGCCAGTTGCTTCCTCCAACAAAAGCACACCTACTCCAGTAAGGCCATACCTCCTAATGCCTGTCAAGTGGTGCCAGTCCCCAAACACCAAGCTTTCAAATGAAAGAGCCTGTGGGCATCATTCTCAGTAGTTTAAATGGTTGAAGATCATGCAAACTTTTGCGAGGACCTGAGATTTTGCTGTCCACTCCCTGTTTTTTACATTAGTCCCAATTTAGGTCCTTAGAGAAAATACATCAAATCACTACACACACACATGCACACAGAATCATGGAGGTAATGTGACAATTGTTTAAGTATATTGAAAGCCATAATAATTATATTCATAACACAATAATTTTTTAATTTATTAGATTTTTTTAAAAAAATACAAATCCAAATTCCCAATCCCTCCCCTCCTCCCATTCCCTCAACAACCTTTCCACCCCACCCCCATCTAATCCTAAAAGCGGGTAAGGCACATTGCTTTGTGGAAGGAGGCCTACTACATCTAGGCTGAGCAAAGTATATATCCAAGGAGAATAAGATCCCGAAAAGTCAGTATATGCAGTAGAGATAAATTCCAGTGCCACTCCCAGTAGCCCCTCAGACTGCCCCATCATACAACTATCAACCACATTCAGAGGGACTAATTTGGTCCTATGCTTGTTCCTTCCCAGTCCAGTTGGAGTTGATGAGCTCCCATTAGCTCAGGTAAACTGTTTCAGTGGATGAACCCACCATGGTCTTTACCTCTTTTCTCATAGTCTCGTTTCTTCCACTCTTCAACTGGACCTTGGGAGCTCAGTCTAGTGCTCCAATGTGGGTCTCTGCCTCTGTTTCTATCTATTGTTGGACAAAGGTTTTATGATGATATTTAAGATAATCATCAGTTTGACCACAGGGCAAAGCCATTTAGGCACACTCTCTTCTATTGCTTAGGGTCTTCCCTGGGGTCATTCTTGTGGATTCCTGGGAATTTTTCTAGAGCCAGGATTCTTGCTAACCCCATAATGGTTCCCTCAATAAAGATATCTCTTTCCTTGCTCTCTTATCCATCCTTCCTTCATCTCAACTATCCCACTCCCTCATATTCTCTTCAAACCTCCCCTTTTCCCCTCCTCTTCCCCTTTTACCTTTCCTTCTCCCCCCACCCCCATGCTCCCAATTTTGTCAGGAAATCTTGTCTGTTTCCAATTTCCAGGTGGGTTTATATATGTTTTTCTTTGGGTTCACCTTATTACTTAGCATCTCTAGGATCATGAACTATAGGCTCAATGTTTATAGCTAGTCTTTGTTTATAGCTAGTATCCACTTATGAGTGAGTACATATATATTTATCTTTTTGGTTCTGGGTTACCTCACTCAGGATAGTGTTTTCTAATTCCATCCATTTGCATACAAAATTGGGAATCAACCTACCTCAGGATACAGCAAACAACTCTTGGGCATATACCCAAAAGATGCTCAATGTTACTACAAAAGCATTTGATCAACTATGTTCATAGCAGCATTATTTGTATTAGCCAGAACCTGGAAACAACTTAGATGCCCCGCACCTGAAGAATGGATAAAGAAAATGTGGCACATTTACATATTAGAGTGCTACTCAGCAGTCAAAACATTACACAAATCTTATCTTCATGCAGACTATAGTAAATGCATGGTAAACTGAAAGGATGATTTCACTAAGACAGAGATGAGTGAAAGATGTATCGTCAGGTGTTTGGATTTATAAATACATAAATACATTTATTATAGTAATAAATGTATAAAGATATATTTTGACTTTTCAAAAATAAAACAAGGGAAAATAAAATTTATGTTTTATGAACTCCCAAAAATTGAATTTAAAAATATATAAATATTTTGTGAGATTTCAAATATATGTTCTTTTGGTATTTATTAAAGTACATAAATGAGTTCAAGTCTCAACTTTAAGTTTTAACTAAAAAATTAATCTTACAATTGAACTAATTCCAGAAATATGAGTTTTAAATATATGTTCTTCTAAATTTGAGACTGAGATGAACTTAATTAAAGCATAAGAACACTACCAGTTGATTTGAACAAAGAAAATTAATTGTTCCTTAGAGGTTCGAAAGAACAAATGTTCTTCCCTTAATGCCTAAATTACTGTTGAATGTTACAGTAAAATTGAAGCAGAGTTAAAGTTAGCCACTTGCCAAAAAGTGCAATAACAGAGAGTGAGCAGCTGGAAGAGTGGAACACTTGAAGATGAGTTGTTTACCCTGACTCTCTACTTGTGTACTGTTTTTGTTTTTGTTGTTGTTGTTATAGTTGCTCTTGTTTCTGTTTTTCAGCCAGGCTCAAACAGCCAAAGAAAAAAGGAGTGTAGGATTAATATGGAGTGTTCAATTCATGCATCTTTCTATCAAAATTTCTGTTTCTCATATTGTTGTCTTTTTCATCATTTTTGAATACCAACCCTGATTTCTAATATATGGATCTTTATTACCTATCTACTTTGATACTTCTTTATTTACTTCTTTCTTTGGTCTTTGTTAACATCCTAAATCTATTTATTGTAAATGCTAATGACCAATTTGCAAGGTAAGCTCTTTTATTATTTTTGCTTGGGGAATTTTGAGAAAGAGCACATTTGCATAGTCTAAGAGAAGTTTCCTTCTGTAAGGTCACACATCGAGTTATGCCTTGCTCTGTTATTTCTTAAAGAGGCAATTTTCTATAAATGTAAATATAGGCTGCATAGTACTCATCAGATGTTGTAAAAGTAGGCAACTATCTATGGCGGTAAATGCTTTTACTTCAGGTGTCCAATCAGATCTTAGTCTGTGCCGGTTATGCCTAGATTACAGAACAAATAGCTTTGTTTCAGTATAAATACTTGGATACTTTCATTTTATTAATAAGAGGATTCATTTCTTAGGTAAGATTAGATTTACTTAACAATGAGCAGAGAGTATAGATTCATGGGGTCAGCTCTCCATTCCCTTCACAAACCAACCTGTTGTGACTCCCTGTTGCATAATCAGTCTTACTAGGTGGTTTCAAGAAAATTCCACGGTTTGCATTCAGCTTTATTGGTTGTACTTGTCAGTACTATGTAATTTCTGATAAACATCATGTCCTGGTGTCACTGTGATATCATGGAGGACATTTTCTGCGCTGAAAGTCTAGGGCTTTTCCTATTCGTAGCTCCTCTTCCCTGTACCAATATGAAGCCATGTAAAACAAAGCACATGCTTTTTACTGCACAGGTTCATAACTTTTTTGCTGAAAAGTGGATTATTTAACAATTCATTTCTATATATTTTTATTTTAAATAATACATAAATCATGTATATTCTGTAATTTATATGAGTACACATACATGTACACACACCTATGCACATACAGATATATGTATAGTTGAAGTAGCAAACTTGTGGGTTCCAGTCAGTCAAGATTTTTCTCATAGTATGAAAGTTAAGAAAAATATTCAGTGGCCCTAAATCATAAAATATAGACCATGTAATAACAATTTTATGGTCTAGGAAAAGTTAGGTATTCCAGATTGATGGTAAAAAATGCCTTTCCACATTTTCATTAAGTTGTATCATCTGTGAAAAATGAGCATGAAACTTGGTTAAAATAACTTCAACTTTTTGAGAGTGCTCACTGAAACTTACACTAACTTCTAAAGATATATTAATATTGGTTATCCGAAATGTCTGAGAAAATTTCTAGGTAATATTTAAAATGAAATGTCACAATTGCAGAGGATTGTGTCTTCAAAAATGCCTAGAGCCGCTGTGGTAAGTAAATAAATATACCTCCAGAAGCACGCACCTATACTATTAATTTAAACAAATAGTTAATAATGAAACAAATTTGGTGACTAATGCCTTTTCCACTTATATTTTCCCTTGTATCCTCAAGACTTTAATAGAGACACATGCTAAGGATTGCTCTGTCATTTAGGATATGATCCTACAGATATTTTTACAACTCACTGCCTCTTCTGTGTATTTGCCCTATAGTTCTTTTCTCTGTTTTGATCCTGGCTTGATTCCTGCAGTCTTGTACCAGGGATATTTTTCTAAGGAGATATAATCTTTTTATAGCAGTGATAATGTTTTGGGTGCAGGAGCTCGCATTGACTCAGAGTCACAATGACCTAATCCCCATGGAGATTATTTGGATTCTTCCTACCTCTTCAATATTATTATAGTCACAGTGTGCTTCTTTCTATTGCTTCTTTCCCCTCCTGATCATGCTCATTTTAGTCATCATAGGCTACATAAGTGCTTGTTCTGTACTTCTTATTTTGAAGGAATTTGTATTAATCTGTAAGAAGCTAATGTGTATCCTCTCCTCCCTCCTGGTTTATCTGTATCAATGACTTATCTTGTCAAAAATCTTTTTTTCTTTTATTTTGATTACTTTAAAAATAATACCAATCAAAATTCCCACTTCCTTCCCTCCTCCCGCGTCCCTTCGGCTTCCCACACACACCCTCTCCTCCACCCCTCTCCAGTAGTAAAAGAGGACAAGGCACCCTGCACTGTGGGAAGTCCACGGCCCTCCCCACTATATCCATGCTGAGCAAGCTATGAATCCAAACAGAATAGGATCCCAAAAAACCAGTACATTCAGTAGAAACAAATCCCAGCACCATTATCATTGGCTTCTCAGTCGGCACCCATTGTCAGCAACATTCAGAGAGTCTGGTTTAATCCCATGCTTGTTCAGTCCCTGTCCAGCTGGCCTTGGTGAGCTCCCATTAGATCAGGCACACTGTCTCAGTGGGTGGACCAACCCCTTGTGGTCCTGACTTCCTTGCTCATATTCTCCCTCCTTCTGCTCTTCAACCGGACCTTGGGAGCTCAGTCCAGTGCTCTGATGTGGGTCTCTGTCTCTCTCTCCAACTATGTTCATAGCAGCATTATTTGTAATAGCCAGAACCTGGAAACAACCTAGATGCCCCCAACGGAAGAATGGATAAAGAAAATGTGGCACATATACACATTAGAGTACTACTCAGTGGAAAAAAAAAAAAAAACATTGACATCTTGAATTTTCCATACAAATGGATGGAAATAGAAAACACTGCCCTGAGTGAGATAACCCAGACCCAAGAATATGAATATGGTATGTACTCAATCATTAGTGGATTCTAGCCATAAACAAAGGACATCGAGCCTATAGTTCATGATCCTAGAGAAGCTAAGTAATAAGGTGAACCTGAAGAAAAACATGTATAGATTCACCTGGAAATTGTAAGCAGACAAGATCACCTGGCAAAAGTTGAAAGGATGGGGGCAGGGATTAGAGGAAAGGGGAGAAGGGAAGGGAGAGGAGAGAAGAGGAGAGTTGGGGGAGATTGGGGGAGTTGGATGGTTGAGATGGAGGAAGGATGGATATGGGAGAAGGGAAGGAGATATCTTAATTGATATTTTGGGGTTGGCAAGAGGTTTGGCTCTGGAGGGGTTCCCAGGAGTCCACAGGGATGACCCCCAGCTAGGACCCTGGGTAGTGGAGGAGAGGGTGCCTGAACTGGCCTTGTCCTGTAGTCAGACTGATAACTATCTTGAATATCACCATAGAGTATTGTCAGAAATCTTACTCCAGCATTTATCAGGAGTTGAGATGTCATGGTGCCAAAGTCTCTGTTTATATGGAACATTTATTTTTACCAATAATATGATTCATAATATCAAACAGGATGTGGAGATAAAGGATGTGTATTGAACAAAACACCCTTATCATAGAAAAGAGCTTTTGCTGGAAATATTTGTGTGAACAGTGATGCTAAAGATTACAGGCATTAGTTGCTTTGCTGTGTGGCATATCAGAACATATTGATTCTAGGTAATCAGAATGGGAATGAAACATAAAATAAAGCTATTAATTGAAAAATATTTTGGTTAGCTTGTTTTTGTTCCATATTATATGCTATAAAATGGGAGAAAAGTAATTAAATTGATTCTTAATTGTGAAAAGAAAGTCTGAATTATGGAAATCTCAAGTCATAAAATTAAAAATTTCTCTCTCAAAATGTCAGTAGAAACCTTACCACTGGATGACAGTAATTTACATGCTTACTTTTTTATATTTTATACAGCTAGAAATATCTCACACAAATACTGCTACTCATACTAATTCAGGAGTGTATATAAAAACTAAAACTACATTATACCTACTAATTAAAAACAAAATATTGATTTTAGTTTTGGTTTATTCCTGATAATGAGAAAGAAATTCATTTCACTTCAAGTATTATGTATTTAAAATAGTTCCTCAAGTTGGATGATTAGGGTAAATGGAAAGGTACAATTATCAACATTAAAATAATAAAGAGATATAATATAATGACAACTATACTCATTACACTAATAATAAAACATGATTTAAGCAATAAAAGGAAGATTTGACACGTTTTTTAATTTCATTTAATTCAAAATATTTCTTCTGAAATGTGAAATATTTTCTCCAATATAAAAGAGAAAAATCTAGACTTAATGTATATAGTGCTTAATGACACCATATTTATATCTAATAGAAAATTGAATAAAAATGCTTATTTATAATCTAAATTTTCCCTTAGACCTTTATTGTTTGCTGTGATTTTTGGTCTGCTTTAAGAAAAGCACACCATATGCCATCAATATAAGTAGTGTTTGTATGTGTCTGTCTTTGCCCATGTATGTGTATAGGTGAGAGGTACATTCTGTGCTCAGAGGTTTGCCAAGGATTGACTTTGTCCTACTTAATCAGTCTCCACTCTTTTCGAGACAGGGTTTCTCTCTTACTGTGCCTGAAATTTACAAAATATCTAGACTGGCTTGTCAAAAAACTCAAGGGATCCTCTTATAGATCCTAATTCATTGATAGAATCACTGGCGTGGACAGCCGTTCCTGGTCTATATTTTGGGTTTTGTTTTCTGTTTTTTTTTTTCTCCAAGGGTTCTGAACTTAAGGTCATGTACTTTAGTAACTGAGCCAAAACCCAGTCTCAAATATCAATTTAGTGCAGCAAATGTTTTCTATAAATATTAGAGCAACGTAACGACTATGTAACAATGCCAATGTGATTGTCACTGACAACAAAAGGGGAAATATCTATTTAGATAAACTAAAAGTAGTTAGCTGGTGCAAGATTCACACATGTGAATGCACACACACACACACACACACACTTTACATAGACTGTAAAACCTTTCCTATACATGTAGAACAATAAAAAAACTTTTTAGAAGTTAAAATTAAGTCAAGTTCAGTAGCATGTAATTATACTACCCAAATCCAGCTGGCTCAGGTAGGATACTCAGAAGTCCAGACAGTGAGTACCATCTTCCAAAATAAAACAAAACAAATGAATCAATAACAATCTTCAATGTGAGACCATAGAAATGCAGGTTATTTTCTATAATTATTTAAGGATGACAGAGAGGAGAGTAAGAGTCACATAGTTTTTATAGAACTAACCTCTTCAGCAAAAGGAATGTATAGAATTATAAACCAACTTCTATTTTCTAAGATTGAGACAGACAAGTCTAATAATGCAACAATATCTGTAGACAAGGTTTCATCTAGAATGAGGAATAGCATGGCTCCTAAATTACTTTCTTTATAATTGGTTCCAGATAATTTCTACATCTGTTATCTGCCATCCAAAGTTTTCTGAACTAAACTGAGGTCATTTAAGGTTATTTATGTAAGACACAGAGTATGTCTATGTGATTAACCTTTAAGACTGGAGATATCACAACCAATCATTTGGCATCCACTTCAATTCATAGAGAATTCTCCATTTTTAAAGTATTACACAAAACCAGGCAACTGGAATGAAAGTAAAACATGGATTTGAGCTAATTATTCAACAAATGATACAATATATTTGACCCCTAGTCTAGAACAGGATGGAAACAGGTCTGTTAATTATGTTTCTAAAACATGCAGATATTGCAGATAAAGAACAATGTGTATATTTTCAGACACCAAGAGAAATAATTTTTAGTCGTTGAGGACATTGGGTGGTTCTGAAGATGTCACATGAAAGCACTTTTTATGGGGAACAAGAATAAAGAGTAAACTATAAAAATATAAATTTGGAGGGAGAAGGGCACTGCTAATAGTGGAATATGGAACTCTCATGGAGAAAGGAGCAATAATGTGAAGATGTGGTCCAACAATGAGTAGATAAGAATAATAAAGAGAAAAATATAATACTTGGATTTACTACTTCAAATTCATCAGTAATCATGGTAGTAAATGATTTATTTAACAAGTGACCAAAATAACAAGATTAACGTGACTTCAAAGCAGAGACATGTAGTGACCAAATAACAAAACATCTTATAATTGAAGCAGTATAAGAAACGTTTACAGTATAAACTGTGATACTTTAGGAATAAGACATTTAAAGGTGCACGATATTATGGGGGATCTTATACTCTATAGGTTTACTATATAAGAAAAAATGCAATATTGATATTCCCAGGGAATGATGTAAAAATAAGAGACTACATTTTGAGAGAGATCTTTAAACTGCAAATAACACTGCTTTTGATAGAGTAAGAATTTTTGTGAACTCACACAAAGAATTATAAAAGAGGTCACAGAATACACTTTTTCAGAGAACTCCATGGAAATATCTAATATAATATGAAGATTCAGAAGGAGCTAATTATACTACTTTGAAATGAGCAAAATGAGAACATTTAAAGGTATTAAAATGAGGGGAACTTATCTGAAAAGAATAAGCCTCGGGTTATAAATAGTCACCATTTTGAGTTTTGGAAATTATAAAGTTATGTAATAGTGGTGTGGAACATCACAGTAATAAAGACATTATCCATGACCTTTGTGGTTAGTATAGGGATCATGGTAATAAAACTTTTCAGCAGCGAAAAGTGATAAGTCTCATTTCCATACACAGCATATGTCAGAAGTAACTGATAGATGGTACAATTGTGGGGGATTTAATGTTAAAAGGCTGACTCATTAGTTACATAGGAGACTGAACATGAGCTAGTTTAGTAATCAGTTATCACCTGGCAAAACACGGAGGGCAAGGGACCTGATCAGAAATAAAAACAGAATTCTTGACTCACTGCCTTCACAGAATTCTTTTCTAAAGATCTATAACACAAGTAATTGAACCAATAAGCACAAATAAGTTGTAAGAGCCTATGCAATGTGTGTTTGGTAAGGAATGATGCTTTCATCTTTTATAGTTTAGAACTAGGTAACATTTGCTGAAAATTGTGGATATCAGACATTTTAGGAGAAAGTTTTTGACGGAAATAAAGATGTATGAAGTTTATATCCGATCCTCCTTCAACTAGAATTCATAGAAAAAATAGTGGGAAATTTAGCATAAGGATGTTCTCAAATACAGTGTACTAAAAATACACTATTATGAATGATTGATTATTTATGATGAATTTATTCAAATTATGATGAATGATTAGTCAGCATCATAGGCTGCTTAAGTTTAAGAAAACATTTTGACAGCATTCCTAGGGTTAGGAAAAGGAAAATTCTACAGGTATGCTTAGGATCTCTCTAAGTCCCAGAGCCCAAGTTTTAATGTTAAAAATATTTGCAGGGTGTCACTAAATACTACAGAAATCATATCTAGATTAGTGCCTCTTGATAGGTGACTTACTAATAGAAAGAACCAAAGAGTACCTGCCAAGATTGGTTTTATAAGGGTGAATGGAAGAAGCTTCAAGATGATATTTCCTGAAGTATAATGTCAGATGCTTCACAGAAGTAGGGGTAAAACATATTTAAAGAAACAAGTGTCATTCAAGGAAGTACCTTAACATTAATGACAAGAACAAAAATTTTTGAGGAAGGGAAGATAATCAGTACATGTTTTCTTAAATGACCATCTTCCACTAAAAATTACTAAAGATGATAAAAAAGAAAATAATACTTAAAGCTTGAAATGTCCAATAGTAAACTAAAAATAAGAGATATTTAATTTATCAAAAACCTAAAAAGACAATATAGATAAAGTAAAACACTACTTATAAGCTATGATTAAAGTCTCAATAGAAGGTGCCAATGTGGAGTAATATGAAATGTATTAAATATGAATTTAAACACCTATTATCATGTAGAGAAAATCAACACAAAAGACATTGGAATGAAAAGACCAATCCATTTATATAGCAAATTAGTATATTCCTAAAACAAAGCACTAACATGTACAAGACAGTCAGTGTAGTGACTATCAAGCACTACAACAGGATCACTATCATCCTTTCAATTACATGTTGGTAAATCAGTGAGAAGCCAACAAAAGAATAAAAGCTGCACAGGGCTTTTGTTGTCTATTGTTCTAAGCAGAAAGCTGAATCTTTCTTCCTCAAAATGAAAATGATGATGTGGTGGATGAAAAAATAAAATTAAATTTAAAAGTTGTGCAATGAATCTAAAAGAATAAAAATAAAAGAATCTAAAAGAATAAAAGTGGATAACAGTATTTTCAAAACCCTTAATGAGGAAATTTTAAAGTGTATAAGAAAGGAAAATTTAAAAATGGGTAAACTAAATATCATATATCTAAATAACCAAAAGTAAGAACAAGAACACCAGAGAATTGGAAGCTAATTTGTGATGTATCAGAAACAAAAGCAATACACACTAAATTCTAAATCCATGCACTGAAAGAAAGGAAGAGCACACATGGCAATATTTAAAACAATGTAAGACCTCTAAATTCTACTCTATGGCCCAGAAATGTCAAGAAAGAAAAAATGGCAACAGAGGGAACACATGACATAGAGATAAGAAAAATAATAAGGGCAATCAATGATATTAAATGCTTGTTGTTTGGAAAAAGCAAATTACAATGGAAGACCACTACCTTGATCATAAACCAAACCAATGAAAGTCTAAGAATTAATCAATACATTATTAGTCAAAATTTATGAAGATGGCTTAAAAACAAAAGAACAAGAAACGCTTTGAAATAATTTTATTAGATCAGACACCTTGGAATCCAATCAGCCAAAGACATCAGAAAGAAAACTACATAAACAGAAAGAGTTTCGATTTTTTTACCTTCTTTTATGTATATGAATGTTTTGCCTGCATATATGTCTGTGTACTAGATTTCTGCCTGGTGTCCATGGAAGTCAAAAGAGAACACCAGCTCTACTAGGTTACAATTATGGGTGATTATGATAAACCACGTAGGTGTTGGGAATTGAACTTAGGTCCTCCGAACGAGCAGCAAGTGCTCTTAACCACTGCTCAAACTCTCAAGGCCAGAACAAGCAAGTTTTGACAACATGGCAAGGTCATTTAAAATGAAAATAAAAGTATTATGATTGGTACTGGGATATCCTCACTGGACAAGGCAGCAACATATCAGAGTTTGGTCCCTTACTGGATCTCATACACAGCATTAACTCAGACTGGATCAATGACCAAAATGCAAGAGCTAAAAATAAAGAATTATTAGAAGACCACTTAGTAGTAAACATATATGACCTTAGATGTGAAACAAAATTGTTTTATATGAAGCCAGAAATACAAATAACAAAAACCAAACTGAACATGATCAACAATAAAAACTTATGACTGTGAAAGTGAAAAGAGAGCTTCTAATACTTGCAATTATACTTTTGGTAATAGACTAATACATATATTAAATAAATAAAAATACTTTTCTTACTGAAATTAGAATACATGTTGAACTTTCCTCCATGGTAATGTCTATTAGGTAAACCACCATCAATTTAAGATCATCATAGTGTATAAACAAGCCAGGGACAGCCCAGGAGAATTAGAGATAGGTTTGGAAAGTAATTTGTAATTCCTCTTCTAACACCACAATGAGAAATCACTTAACCATGAGAGACCTGAACAATCATTTAACAAATGTGTCTACTATATCCCATAAGGAATAAAATAGAAATAATTAAATTTTAAATTCCTAGTTTGAGTAGAACAAAATTTATCTAAAACTACTAAATTCCTAAATGTAAAGTTAAGAAAAACAAATAAAAAACCCACAAAACAACACACATACACAAACAGAGAGAGAGAGTGAGAAAGAGAGAGAGAGAGAGAACAAACAAACTATATTTTCCTTACTTACATGGCTTTATTAAGTTGCCAGCATCTGAAACAGTTTCCAAAGAGATATCATGTTCCAGTTGCAAACAGCCAACTGCAAATCGATTTACCTAATAATAAGTATTCAGTTGTTCAAATGACATTTGCTATTTTAGAAAGAACATATCTAATATATTACATTCAGCTGCAGAAGCACAATATGCATAAGTTGCAATTCTTTTAAGTTTTCCCAATTAAATAATGACAAAACTATCATTCAGATAAGAAAATTAAAGCTTAAATCAGGTTAGCTAAATTATCCATCTTCACATAACTGATGAATGGCAAAGACTAGATTAAATGTAATAGGTCTATCTTCAAAAACTGCTTTATCAACACATAAAAATTTACCACAGCTGAGAAAAGTATCACACTGTGGTTAAGCACTATTTAAGAAAGATTGTAGCAGGATACTCTTTTCTAAAGCATAAACTGTTGTGTGAAAATTCTGGAGGCATGAGAATCCCCATTTCCACTAGATAAACAAGTAGTTTCTTCCAATTAAATATTTCCCATTTGTCTCAAATGTAATATGTCTGAAACTGAGCTAATTAATTTCACCTCTAAGCATGCCCTTCATGTTATATTATTTTCTCTCTGTGAATAGCATCATTATCTAGCTGGCTGGCTGCCCAAGTGAAAATCCTTGGGGCTCTTGAGTCTTGGATCTAGTTCATGAGAAACCTGGAGCAGGCAAAGGTCCTCCCACTAACATTTCTATCATACAGAGCAACTCTGCTTTCAGATCCCTTGTCAAATTTAAGTATACTCATTCATTGTTTTGTGGTTGCTGTTTTCTCATTATTTTTATTTTAACTATTTATGTATGTTTCATTTATATTGGAAATGTATTTTTCTTTTATGCAAAATGGTCTTACTACCCTTTCCCCTCTCTCTACTCATTTCAGATGCCCATCCTTCAATCTCCCACAGATCCACACCTTCTCTATTTCTTCCTCAGAAAAGAGTGTGCCTCCCAGAGACAATAGCCAATCAGGTCAGGGTAAAGCAGAATACAACATACAAGGCATAAGTCCTCACATGGAGGATGAACAAGGCAACCCAATCGTAGGAAAGGCATCTCAAGAGTAAAAGAGACAGAACAACACCAGTTCTCACTGTTGTAGAAAAAAATCAACAAGGTAACCACCATAATATATATGCAGAGAGCCTGGTACAGACCCTTAGAGGCCCTGTGCTTTCTACTTCAGTTTCTGTGAGTCCATGTGAGCCCCGATTAGCTTATTGAGTCAGCCATGTTCTTATGGTGTCCTCCATCCGCCCTGATGCCTATAAACTTTCCGTCCTTCTTCTACAGGATTCCTTCATCTCTGAGGGGAGGGACAACCAATTTAGAATTTGTTTTTGCTGCATAATGTCTTGTTGTGGATCCCTGCACCTGCTCCCATCTGCTGCATGATGAAGCATCTCTGATGATATCTGGGCAAGGCACAGATCTACAAGAATAGCTGAATATCATTGGAATCATTTCATTGTTTTTCATTTTGCCAGTTGTTTATTGTTCTACCCTAGTTCTCTGATCTACCCATTTTCTGGTTCTGGGCTATACAGGCAGTATAGAACATTAGTCCCCTCCTGTGGAATGGGCCTCAAATTAAATCAAATATTGCTTGGCCTCTTCCACAATTTCTGTGCCACCAGAGCCCTGGCACATCTTGCAGGCAGGATAGATTGTAGTTTGAGGTTTTAAGGGCTGGGTTGGTATACAGGTCTCTCTTTCCATAGTCTGCAGAGCACCCTCCCATGCCAAAGAGATTAAACAAAGAGATTACGGCTCCATGCCCACAACAGCTCAGCCTCTCTATGCAGGGAACTGTGTTGTTGCTGTCTTCCTCGACAATGGGAACCTGCCAACAGTTTTCAGAGAGCAATTTTTTTGTCTTAATGTCAGCCTGGATACTCAATGTTACCACAAGGAAACTTGTTCAACTATGTTCACTCCAGTTTTATTCATAAAAACCTAGATGTTCATCAATGAGAAATTGATAAATAAAATGGGGAACATTTGCACAATGAACTGTTCTTCAGCTGCTAGAAAAATGACATCAGCTGGGTGGTAGTGAAGCTCTCCTTTAATCCCAGCAATTGGAAGGCAGAGGTAGGGGGACCCCTAGGAGTTGGAGGCCAGCCTTGTCTACAGAGTGAGTTCCAAGACAGCCAAGGTGACCCAGAGAAACATGTCTTGGAAAGCCGATAGATAGATAGATAGATAGATAGATAGATAGATAGATAGATAGATAGATAGATGATAGATAGATAGATAGATAGATAGATAGATAGATAGATAGATAGATAGATAGATAGATAGATAGATGAGAGAGAGAAAGGTTTACCAGACCCAGAAAGAAAAATATGGTAAGTATTCATTTATAAATGGAGATTAGTGTTAAATAAATGATAATCAAACTATAATACACAGACCCAAAGATATTATGTAAAGAGGGCTCTAGGCTAAAGGCTTGGGTGGAGAACCTCTCAGCGAAGGAGAAATACTATACATTTATTGGTGGACTGAGGATGGGTGGGTGGAGGAGCAAGCAGGATCAGGTGGGGTCTGGTGGGGGAGGAGTAGAGGAAGAGACTGTGGGGAGAGACAGCTGGTATTTGGGAAGCATTTGGAGGGTACTGTGAAAACCTAAGGCAGTGGAAAATTCCTGGAGTCTATGAGGGTGTTTCTACTGCAGGCTCCTGGTAATGGAGATTATAGAGTCTGTATTGGTCATCTTTCGTAGCCAGGCAAGGCTTTCATGGTGAGGCTCTGTTATATCCTCTTTTTTTTAATTTTAGTCTGAGAAATTTTAAACACCTTTAACCCAATCTTATCAAACTTTTGTAATTTATTTTTTTAGATTTTTGTTTGGTATATAATGAATTTAGGTAAGTTGACAACTAGAACATGATCAAATATCAAAGACATAATACTTCATATACACCAATAATAAATATCTAAGAAACAACAGGACTACAGCTTAAATCACACAAAATTTAGAGATAAATTAAGGTCCTATTAAATTTCATTCATATTTTGAACAATACAAAATTTCCATATACTTTCCAAAGTGTCCTTGAGTACAGAATTAAAATTTTACCTAAATTTGCTCGAAGGCACAATATCAACTTTAAACATCATCTGTGTAAGGAATTGGAAAAGAAATGAAGAGTTTAGGGAGAAAATGACAAGGACAATTGTTGGAAGTTTGTGTAGAGCAAGAAAGCATAGTGAAAAATGGATAGAAGTAAAGTGCTTTCATGAATAAGTCCTAATAAAATCCATTAAGCAAATAACTAGCAGTCCTTTCATGAATAAGTCCTAATAAAATCCATTAAACAAATAACTACTAAGTTTATTTTAGTACTTATTCTCTCTTTTGTACTATATGTCTGCATTCATCGTTTCATATCCCCTCACATACAGACTTCAGCATGTACCTGACAGAAAACCTATCTGTCATGGCTTTTTCAAAATCAATTAGGTTTGATTTTCTCTTTGAATTTTCTTGTTGCTCACTTAATTCATTTTTACATTTAATACCAAATTAGGGTCATTTGATTTCTATTTTTGTCTCAGGATCTATGGTGATAAACTCCTATATGCTAGTTTCTTCTATAAAGCCTCCTATACGACTTGTCCTAACTGGATGATAGCACTCACCTCTCTTTGTTTCATGGCCTTCATTTGTGTGCACATTTTGCATTATTTTCAGTACTCTAAGCTTATGCTTATACCTAAGGCATGACAGAATCTATTTTATTCAATTAATACTAATTAATTATTTAATGTTATTAAACATTAAATAATTATTGCAGTTTTTTATTTTCTTATTCATAAATAATTAGGAGAGTAAACTATATTTCTTGATATTATGAGAATCATGTTATCCCTTTAGATTAATAACCTTGCATTGAGAATTAATTTTCTGTTTCTCTTGGTATCCACCTCTTTGTCCTTGAAGTAGCTCCATTTTCCTGCATACTTAAGAAATATAATTTTGTAATAACACCTGAACTTCTGACTTCTATATCTGTAAACAATTTTTTTAAAATTCTCAACTAAAATAATTAGCCATCAATGTTAACAATGTATAATTTCATGTCCCCCAGCTGGGCCAAATGCCAGAGCTTGTAGCATTATTTTAATTGTATGGTGTATCCTGGCTGAAATTTAAGTGCCATTTTCTCCTTACCCTTATTATTAGTAGTATTTTAATGAATGGACATTAGCAGTCATAACATTTACCTTCTTTTTACAGGTAATAATATTATGACTCTAATGTCTTATGAGGATATTTCTTTCTTTTTTTCAAAGAACAAAGACATTATTTCTTCATAAATCTAACAGACTAACCTTTTGCCACAAGAGATTCCAGTCATGAAAACTTAAAACAAATAAAAACATTCCTTAACTCTGCATTTGTATTGGGGCTCTTTCTTCTATGTAATAATTCCTGATGAGCAGATCATATTTTCATGATGGTTCAAGTCAAAACATAGCCTAATATAATTCAAGTATTTATCCCAGAATTTATCATTTATTTATTAATCAGAAATTATAAACATTACATAAACCTAATATAAAATTGACACAAGTTCTTTTTCTATGCAGTATTACACATAAAAAAATTAGTCACAAATTTTATATAACTAATTTTTTTTCAAATTAAGGAAAAAAAGGAATACTCACCCTGAAGTTTATAACAGTGGTTCTTTTGATGAACTTTATTTTAAATTAAATAACTTAAAGCTTTTGATCAACTAAATTTGTTTTAAATTAACTAAAAAATTTAATCGGTAAAATCATTCTCAAAGACATTTCAAATTTTTATCAACAAGTTTTCAGTAAAATTGTAGAAGAAAAGGAGTTAAGACTGATCAATAATTTACTAAATGCTATGACTCAAGATTAAAAAGAAGTGGTTACCCAAAATTCATTGGGGGAATTTGGAGAATTTATTGTGACTTCACTTATTTTTTTAATTTTTAAAAATCTGCTGTATAAATATCTAGCTTTTTACTATATCTTTGTGAGTACTTGGGGTGAAGAGGTGGCTTGCAGCAAAATCTCACCTGTTATTAAAAATAATTGGTCTGGAATTTCATATCCTTCTGCCTCAGCTTCCTGTGTCATTCCAGAATGACAGGCATATACCACCATACCCAGCTTATTTGCTTTCACACGATATGAATTGTGAATAAATAATAGTAATTTTTATGCTTTGAATGAACTTTAGATTGTGACAAAGTAATTTGACTGAGACTCTGGTATGAGTTCTATGCTTATATTCATTATAGTTTTTGTTTTTCCTTTCAGTCTCAGTAATAGAATAAAATTATGGACAAATGTACACATCAAGTCTTCAATGTAACATACAACATCCAGTTGATCTTTTAATATGCCAAAATTGACTTGCTACCATAACAGGAAATAACATCTGTTATTGTGTTAGGCCTCTACTGCTTTTAAACAGGTGTAAGAAACAATTCAATGTGAGCGATGTTCCTAAAACACATAGTGTCTGAGAGAGAGAAAAAAAAAGTGTATATGTGGAAGGAGGAGAAACCAACAAATCAGACGAAAGAAGAGAAAACCCAACTATGCAGGTCCGATGAGCTGGAACCACTTTGCCGCACAATGGTAGAACATCTAAAAACCAGGGGAGAACAGAGAGTTACACGCAAAGGAAGCAGAGCTCAGAGAGTGGTCTCGTGGTGGTTTTAGAAGTTAAACCAGTAAGACACAGGTGAGGAAATAACACCTGGTGAACTACTGATATTCAATAGTACTACAGTGAATTCTTATTCCATTGGATCATTTTTGACATTCATACTTTTGAACAATTTATGAAAATTGGCATTATATACCTGGTTGACTGAGGTTTCCTGTGTTGTCTGGTTCCTGTTATCGTTAAGTCCCAAAGAAATCACACAGGGGTCTACATTAGTTATAAACTGATGGGCCCTTTTGCTCAGGCTTCTTATTAACTCTTATAACTTATATAGCCCATTATTAGCCATTATTCTTATCTGTGTTAGCCATGTGGCTCAGTACCTTATTCAGTGGGGCAGTCACATCTTGCCTCTTCTGTGGTCAGGTCAGGACTGCAGAGGAATGGGCTTCCTCCTTCCCAGAATTCTCCTGTTCTCATTGACTTGCCTCTACTTCCTGTCTGGTTATCCCACCTATACTTCTTGCCTAGCTACTAGCCAATCAGCATTTATTTAAAATATAATTGACAGAATACCAACCATTTTCCCACACCATATACGTACGTCTTCAGGAAGAGCCCCCAATCTTTTTGAAAATACAGTAGTTCTTTTTCAGTACTAAAACACAAGGGGATAACACACACATTCAAATTTATATTCCACTCTCTACCACTGCACTGTCAAGTTACAGAGTAGCAGCACTTATGTGGAAAGTTAACAAGAGGCATTTACCAAACCTTTCAAATTAAATGCTGTAAAGAAAGGAGAAGAATTGTTTAGGTGACATGAATAATCTGAAACAGATTCCTTGTTTTCTGCATTAACTGATACATCATAACTTCACATGACTTATTGAGGGGGCAAGAAATTATCTTATATTCTCCAACTTGAATATTCTAACTTTTCTTACTGGTCCCTCTTAGTGTTGTATCTTTTACCTGTGTCATTTCTATACACTTCAAAATCAAGTAGCTGGGCTAGGTTGGCACCCTCCTTTAATCCCAGCACTCGGGAGGCAGAGGCAGGTGGGTCTCTGAAAGCTTGGGGCTAGCCTGGCCTACAAGAACTGGTTCCAGGACAGGCTCGCAAGCTACAACGAAACACTATCTCAAAAAATCAAAAAGAAAATCAAGGAGTTGGCCTGCCTGAAAGCTCTTCTGGAGTCTGGCAGAGAACCAACGCCAAACCCTTAAGATTACTGATTGACTATGACTAAGGAATTGCTTGTAGAACTGAAGCCCTGCTTTCTGGCTAGTGGTCAGGAGTGTCTAGGTTTACTCTTATCTGAAAGAGGCTTTTCCTTCCATTTATTTTCAGAATCATCCATTGTAGATCAAGTTCTTCTTATACTCTAGGCTCTCCTACCATCTTTGCTGGCCTCAGCATAAATACTCTACTTTTAAGGCCTCAGCTGATTATATTGTGCCCAAGAAGACAGGAAAACCTCTGTATTTCAATCTTTACACCCTTGATTGCCTCTGAAAACCCCTCTTCACTACCTAGTCACAGGTAACACAGATAAGATTGACATCTTTAGAGTCTGCTTGTTTGAGAATGTGCCATCAGACTGTCAGAAAATGTCACCTAACAGCTTATGAGTCTTATCATAAGCATCATGATTATCTAGCATGCACTGTGATCAGGAGGAAACAAAATGAACACGTGATGACAACAGACCTCAAGACTAAATAAACAACTTTCTGAACAATGTCCCTCAAACCACCTCATAGCTGACCTTTAATGTCTGTCCTTTTTATAGTTCCTAGAGTCAATCAGAAAAAAATAAACTCTTCTATGTAGCCAAAGCCCAACTGAAAGTGAATTTCCTTTTTATTTTTCATTTTCCCTTCTCTTTTACAGTCATTTCTTAAGAAAAAGCTATTTCTTACTCTCACTGTTGAGAATATTATGTAATGTACAAACACTGTAAGGTAAAAACAAGTTTAATAATAGAAAAACTTGTTCATACCCATTCTTTTAGATAATAATCATGACAAATCTGTGGCATGACATAAATTCATACAAAGCCTATTTTCAAGCTAAATAAATTTAAATTGCAGAGGTTGGGTGACTAAAAAATAATTTTATAAATAAGCTATTTGAATTTCAACTCAGAACTACTGGTATCAAATCCTATGTTTTCACCTATCAAAATGTGCTTGTTTAGACATGGTATATTTTTGATTATTATTATTTTATTTTATTACTTTAAAAAAATACCAACCCAAAATCTCACTCCCTCCCCTCCTCTCACTCCCTCCCCTCCTCCCACTCCCTCCACATACCTTCCCACCCCACTCCCTTCAATCCTAAAGGAGGATAAGGCACTGCTCTGTGGAAATTCTAAGGCACTCTCTATTATATCTAGGTTGATCAAGGTATACATCCAAAGAGAATAGAATCACAAAAAGCCAGTACATGCAGTAGAGACAAATCCCACTGCCACTGCCAGTGGCCCCTCAGTCTGCCCCAACTGTCAACCACTCAAAGGGCCTAGTTTAATCCCATGCTCATTCACTCCCAGTCCAGTTGGAGTTGGTGAGCTCCCATTAGCTCATGCAAACTGTCTCAGTGGGTGAACCCCTCATGGTATTGACTTCCTTGCTCATACTTTCCCTCTTTCCACTCTTCAACTGGACCTTCAGAGCTCAGTCCAGAGCTACCATGTGGATTTCTGCCTCTGTTTCCATCTGTTGTTGGACTAAGTTTCTATGGTGATATTTAAGATAATCATCAGTCTGACTACAGGGCAAGGCCATTTCAAGCACCCTCTCCTTTGTCGCTTAAGGTCTTGGGTGGGGCCTCCTTGTGGAACCTGAGAATTTTTCTAGAGCCACGATTCTCGCTAGCCCCTTAGTGGCCCCTCAATCAACACATCTCTTTCCTGGCTTCATATCTGTTCTCCATCTCTTCTATCGCATTCCCTCCAGTTCTCCTCAACCCTCCCCTTCTCCCCATCCTTCTACCCCACTCACCCCCATGCTCACAATTTTGTCAGGCGATTTTGTCTGTTTCTAATTTCCAAGTGGGTCTATATATGTTTTTCTTTGGGGGTCACATTGTTATTTAGCTTCTCTAGGAATATGAACTATAGGCTCAATGTCCCTTGTTTATGGCTAGTATCCACTTATAAGTGAGTACATAACATATTCATTTTTTTAGGTCTGGGTTACCTCCCTCAGGATAGTGTTTTCTAATTCATTCAATTTGCGTACAAAATTCAAGATGTCATTGTTTTTTTTTTTTACCACCGAATAGTACTCTAATATGCAGATATGCCATACTTTCTTTATCCATTCTTCCATTGAGGGGCATCTAGGTTGTTTCCACGTTCTGTCTATTACAAATAATGCTGCTAGGAACATAGTTGAACAAATGCTTTTGTAGTATGATTGAACATCTCTTGGGTATATTCCCAAGAGTGGTATTGCTGGATCCTGAGGTAGGTTGACTCCCAAATATTCTGAGAAACTGCCACACTGATTTCCAAAGTGGTTGTAAAACTTTGCATTCCCACAAGCAATGGATGAGTGTTCCCCTTACTCCACACCCTCTCCAGCATAGGCTATCATTGATGTTTTTGATTTTAGACATTCTGACAGGTGTAAGATGGTATCTCAGAGTTGTTTTGATTTGCATTTCCCTGATAACTAAGAAAGATGAACATGCCCTTAAGTATCTTTTGGCCATTTGAAATTCTTCTGTTGAGAATTCTCTGTTTAGTTCATTACAACATTTTAATTGGATTATTTAAAATTTTAATGTCTAATTTATTGAGTTATTTATATATTTTGGAGACCAGTCCTTTGTCTGATATGGTATTGGTGAAGATCTTTTCCCATTCAGTAGGCTACCTTTTTGACTTACTGACTCTGTCCTTTGCTTTACAGAAGCTTCTCAGTTTCAGGAGGTCCCATTTATTTATTGTTGCTCTTATTATCTGTGCTACTGGTGTTTATATTTAGGAAGTGGCCTCCTGTGCCAATGCATTGAAGGCTACTTCCTACATACTCTTCTATCAGGTTCAGTATGTTCAGATTTATATTGAGGTCTTTAATAAATTTGGACTTGAGTTTTGTGGATGGCAATAAATATGGATCTATTTTCATTCTTCTACAAGTTGACATCTAGTTATGCCAGTACCACTTGTTGAAGATGCTTTATTTTTTGCATTGTATAATTTTAGCTTCTTTGTTAAAAATCAGGTGTTCATAGGTGTGTGGATTAATATCCACATCTTCAATTTGATTTCATTGGTTTCTGTCTCTATTTTTAGGCCAATAACAAGCTGTTTTCATTACTGTAGTTCTATAATAGAGCTTGTTGTCAGGGATTGCCATTTTTACTATGTTGATCCAATCTATCTAAGAGCATGAGAGATCTTTCCATTTTCTGGTATCTTCTTCAATTTTGTTCTTCAAAGACGTATAGTTCTTGTCAAATAGGTCTTTCACTTCCATGGTTAGTGTTAGCCCAATGTATTTTATGTTATTTGAGACTTCTTCCTTTACAATTTGAATCTTCTTGATATCCTTATGTTGCCTTATTACTGTTGCTAAAACTTCAAGAACTATGTTGACGAGATATGGAGAGAATGTACTGCGTTGTCTTGTTCCTGATTTTAGTGGAATCACTTTGAGTTTCTCTCCATTTAATGTTAGCTGTCAGCTTGCAGTATATTGCTTTTATTATATTCAGATATGATACTTGTATCCCTAATCTTTCCAAGACCTTTATCATGCCGGGGTGTTGAATTTTGTCAAATGCATTTTCAGCATCTAATGAAATGATCATATGTTTTTTTTTCTTTCAGTTTATTTATATGATGGATTACATTGATAGATTTTCTTTTTTAAAAAATATTTATTTATTTATTATGTATACAATATTCTGTCTACATGTATGCCTGCAGGCCAGAAGAGGGCACCGGACCTCATTACAGATAGTTGTGAGCCACCATGTGGTTGCTGGGAATTGAACTCAGGACCTTTGGAATAGCAAGCAATGCTCCCAACCACTGAGCCATCTCTCCAGCCCCCCATTGATAGATTTTCATATGTTGAACCCCAGCCCTGCATCTCTGGGATAAAGCCTACTTGATCATAATGGATGATTTTTTTGACGTGTTCTTGGATTCGATTTGCCAGTATTTTATTGGGAATTTTTGCATCCATGTTCATGAGTAAGATTGGTCTGTAGTTCTCTTTCTTGGTTGAGTCTTTATGTGGTTTTGGTATCAGGATAACTTCAGCCTCATAAAAAGAGTTTGGCAATGACCCTTCTGTTTCTATTATGTGGAACACTTTGAGGAGTATAAGTATTAGCTCTTCTTGAAAGTTCTGATAGAATTCTGCACTATAACATCTGGCCATGGCTTTTTTTGGTTGGGAAGTTTTTGATAATAGCTTCTATTTCCTCACCATTTATAGATCTATTTAAATTGCTCACCTGGTCTTGATTTAATTTTGGTATATGATATCTATTTAAAATAGTGTCCATTTCTTTTACATTTTCCAATTTTATGGAGTACAGGTTTTTGTAGTAAGACCTTATGATTCTCTGAATTTCCTCATTGTCTGTTGTTATGTCCTCCTTTTCATTTCTGATTTTGTTAATTAGGATGTTCTCTCTCTGCCTCTTGATTAATTTGGATAAAGGTTTGTCAATCTTCTTGATTTTCTCAAAAGACCAGCTCTTTTTTCATTGATTCTTTGTATTGTTTTCTGTGTTACTATTTTGTTGATTTCAGTCCTCAGTTTGTTTACTTCCTGTCTTCTACTCCTCCTGGGTTAGTCTGCTTCTTCTTTTTTTTTTTTTTCTAGAGTTTTCTGGTGTGCTGTTAAGTTGCTAATGTTAGCTTTCTCCGTTTTCTTCATGTGGGCACTTAGTACTATGAACTTTCATCTTAGCACTGCTTTCATAGTTTCCCATAGGTTTGGATATGCTGTGCCTTCATTTTCTTTGAATTCAAAGAAGACCTTAATTTCTCTCTTTATTTCCTCTTTGACGCGAGATGGTTCAGTTTCTATGAGTTTGTAGGCTTTCTGGGAGTAGTATTGTTGTTAAATTTTAACTTTATTCCATGGTAATCCAATAAGACACAGGGGGTTACTCCATTTTTTTTGTATCTGTAGATGTTTGCTTTGTTACTGAGTATGTGACCTATTTTAGAGGAGGTTCCATGAGGTGCTGAGAAGATGGTATATTCTTTTGTTTAGGGGTGGAATGTTCTGTAGATGTCTGTTAAATACATTTGATTCATTACATCTGTTAGTTCTCGTATTTCTCTTTTAAGTTCTGTCTGGTTGACCTGTCCATTGGTGAGAAAGGAGTGTTGAAATCTCCTACTATTAATGTGTGGGGTTAGATGTGCAACTTAAGTTTTGGAATGTTTCTTTTACATAGGTAGGCACGCTTTATTGGGGCATAGATAATCAGGATTGAGACTTCATCTTGATGAATTGTTCCTGTTATGAGTATAAAGTGTCCTTGTCCATCTTTTCTGATTGATTTTAGTTTGAAATCAGTTTTGTTAGATATTAGGATAGCCACACCCATTTGTATTTTAGGTCAATTTGATTGGAATACCTTTTCCCAAACTTTATTCTGAGGTAGTGTCAGTCTTTGAGGTTGAGGTGTGTTTCTTGTAAACAGCAGAAGGCTGTATCCTGTTTTTGTATCCATTCTCTTAGCCTGTGTCTTTTTATAGGTGAATCGAGTCCACTGACAATAAGTGATATTAATGACCAGTGGTTGTTAACTCTGGTTATTTTTCAATAGTAGTGTTTGTGTGTTTCCCTTCTTTGGGTTTTGCCTGTGGAGGGTTATCAGATGTCTGTGTTGTTGGTGGTATAGTTAGCTTCCTTGGGTTAAGGGTTTCCTTCTACTACTTTCTGTAAGGCTGGGATTGTGGTTATGTATTGTTTAAAACTGTTTTTGTCATGGAATATCTTGTTTTATCCATCGATGGTGAATGAAAGCTTTGCTGGGTAGAGTAGTCTGGATGTGCATCCATGGTCTCTTAGTGTCTGCAGCACATCTATTCAGAACCTTCTGTCTCTCATGATTTCCATTGAAAAGTCAGGTGTAATTCTGATAGGTTTACCATTGCATGTTACTTGACCTTTTTCCTTTGCAGCTCTTAATAGGCTTTCTTTATTCTGTATGTTTTGTGTTTTGATTATTATATGGTGAGAGGTTGTGGGTTTTTTTTTTTTTGATCCAGTCTACTTGGTGTTCTGTAAGCTTCTTATACCATTATAGGGATAGCCTTCTTTAGTTTGGGAAAGTTTCCTTCTATAATTTTGTAGAATATATTTTCTGTGCCTTTGAGCTGTAATTCTTTTCCTTCTTTTACCCCTATTATTCTTAGGTTTGGTCTTTTCATGGTGTTCCATATTTTCTGAAATTTTTTTGTTAAGAATTTGATGGATTTAATGTTTTCTTTGACAAATGAGTCTATTTCCTCTATAGTATATTCAGCGCCTGAGATTCTTTTATCTCTTGTATTCTGTTGTTAATACTTGTCTCTGTAGTTTCTGTTCATTTACTCAGATTTTCCATATCCAGATTTCCCTTTGTTTGTGTTTTCTTTATTACCTCTATTTCAGTCTTCAAGTCTTGAACTGTTTCCTTTGTATGTTTGATTGCTTTTTCTTGGTTTTCTTGGATTCTTTTGAGGGATTTATTAATTTCTTCCAATTTTTTGTCTTCTCTTCCATTTCTTTAAGGGAGTTTTTCACTTCCTCTTTAAAGGTCTCCATGATTTTCATAAAGTTATGTATAGTGTCATTTTCTTCTACTTCTTCTGGGTTAGGATGATCAAGTCTTCCTTTTCTTTGTCTGCTGTGTAGTGTTGTTACCGTGTCACTTTTTAGGATGTTGGAGGAATTCTTGCATTGGCTCCTACCCATGTTTTCCTTTAAATATGGCCAGCAGTGTCTTGGTGTCTTGGTCAAATGCTTTCTGTGGCTGTTTTAGTATTTGGTAGTTTTTTCTTGATCTGCCTTCTTATGTACCCTCAGTATTGGAGAAAGCTGTGTTTCAGGGTTTCACGGACTTCGCAGGTAAACAGGTGGGTTTGGGAGCTGGGTGATTTGGGGGATAGCGCAATTGCAGGAAAACTCCCTGCTGGCTGGCTAGAAAAGCCATGGGAATTGGGGAGGGTTCCCTGGATTTTAGAGGTTCTAAAGAGTGAGGCATTCAGCTGTCCAGCCCTGTGGCTGCTGACTCACCTCTTAGATTGGCTCAGGTTTGGAGCAAGCTGTGCTTTCTAGACATGGTATATTTTCCCATTTTTTTTACATTACTGACATGACACTATATTTACAGAAAGTATATATAATTTGACTAAAACTTTCAGCCTAATAAGGATTTTAAGAAAGACTAAAAATCATACTATTTTACGACTTTTGGTTTTCATTAGTTAATATTTTACAACAATTCTTTTAAGCCAGCTGAGGCTAATTTACTGAATATCATCATTACCAGCCATAGGATTCTGAAAATTATCCAATTGGCAATTAACATTTCTATTTGAGAAAAGATCTTTGGAAAGTAAACTGATTAAATAGTTATTTTATATCTAGATTTGTATTGTAGCCCTCAGCAAAATTTATGACAAGCAATGTTTTAAAAATATATTCTGTCAGATAGACACATAGATAGATAGATAGATAGATAGATAGATAGATAGATAGATAGATAGATAGATGATTTGGAAGAATAAGAGTTGAGGACAGAAAATTTAAAGGAGAGCATATTCTATTGACATTTGTGCTAAACTCGTGTTATACCTAAAAGAGAACTTGTTTCATAAAATGTCAAACATTCACTATTAAGGATTTAGAGTTGGGGATAGCAAAATTACTGAAGTGAAACAAATCAGAGACAGTGACAGACAGCTGATGGAAGGAGGAGCTTGATTATATAAAAGATGTAATACTATGCCATTACATTGGGAGATCTAGACTTTGCTCTTTCATATACAGAAAAATATTCTGTTAGCATACGACAGTAGTAACAGTCAATTTATACATATAAATAAGTATACATCTATTTAATCTATGTCCAAAATGAGCTATTACTCAAAAGCTGAATGATGTGTATAATGTATTATATTATAAACCACTTATTTTTCTTCACTCATATGTGAGCAAGCATGCATTTGACATATATATTAATTTTGTTTCACATATATGATTTCATATTTATATATATATATATAGATATGAAATTTTTTTACTAATACAATATAACATTTACAAAGGCTTGTTACCTATCTGGACCACAAAATGCAAACCTCAAGTTTTAAAATATTACACAGTTCTGTAGTGAGATAACAACATCATCCACCAGAGTGGAATACTTTAATCTGGATGAAGAAGAAAAGGTTAATATCATGTGTTTTACATATCATATAATGATGCATTTGTGTATAATATATATTTTTTAGGTAGGGATAACAGATGTTAATCATAAGCATTATGTGAATATTTATATAAAGTAAGGAAATGACATAAATTGCCTTCTGTGCATTATCTTTTCTGAATATTAGCTCTATTTATCCAACTTACACTTTATCTGATGCTCCCAACATACAACATACAGCAGCTGTGCAAACTTAAAACTTACTCACATACTTCATATAAGTTTTCTGTCTGAAACACTGTTGTCTCTCTTTCTTGACAATCAAGGCCAAATACTCTCCCTAAGAAAGGCATCCCTCATGCATAAATTTCTATAACTTGGCTGCTTGTGTGAACATGTCACATGTGTTCAGGAGCGTTGAGAGACCAGAAGAGTGAATCAAAGGCCCTGGAGATTAGTTGACAGGTGGTTGTAAGGAACTGGGTTCTTTGAAGTGTAGGAAGTGCATTTAAATGCAGAGTAATCTCTCTAGTTAGCCATATGACATTTTTTAAATAAATTATATTTTATTTTGAAATTACAATTTAACTACTGCACTTCATACTTCACTTTACTCCCTCTAAATCCTACCATGTAGTCCACACTCTGCTGTATTTCAAACCTTTTAACTATTTATCTATACATATATGTTTGTGTGTGTGCAGGAACATGTTATTTTATATGCACATATATAGTATGTAATTATATATTCTTAAATAACAACCTGTTAATAATTGACTATTGTTCTTCTCTAGTGTTGAGACTGTCTAATCATGTCTATTGGTGTAATCCTTGTATAATTCATATTCAGGCAGTTATATTGGTAACATTTCATGTATGCAGGTTTTGACACATGTAGCATACACAATTCTCAATAAAGTCCCTGTGCCTCTGTTAACTACCCCTGAACTGCAGGCAAGGTTGTGTTTTAGATGTAACAGTAGGAAATGGGCCCAAAACTGTATTTTTATCAGTTGTCCTCTCCTGTAAGAGTCTCTGTCTGTTGCTAAGAGATGTTTCCTTGATGAGTGATTATAACCACACTTATCATCGGATATGTGGGTACATATATGAAATGAGATTATGCTAGATTTGGTCTTGGATTATTATGGTTTAGTGAAGTTGAAGTTATAGGTTCTCCTCCAAGATTCATGAATCCACTTGTTTTGGGTTTTTGGATAGGTTTAAAGTTTGTTGTGGTTTCTCTTTTGTTAAGCAGGTTGTATGTCCAATTAGAGAGCTGGTTACTTTCAAGCTATGCAATCTACTACTGCAGACTAATTCTATCATGCCACACTGGTGGTTATTGTGGTTCACTGGATTTGTGGCTAGGTAGGATTGTTGGTTGCTTCCTTTTGCTGGAAGTTGGTATGCTACCTTCTGGCAACATGAAAACTAATCCTTACAGAAGACACTTTCACATCAGTGCATGGTGTCTTTTTTATTATATTTATTTATTTTTATTTTTCCATTCAAAAGTTGACACTTCCTCCCCATCTCCCATTTCCCTCCCGCTCCCCCACTAACCCTCCTCCCTCCCTGTCCATACTTAAGAGAGAGCAGGGTACCCTTACCTGCAGGAAGCCCAAGTCCCTCCCCCCTCCATCCCAGCCTAGGAAGGTGTGCATCCACATAAACTAGGGTCCCAAAAAGCCATTACACGCAGAAGAGAGAGGTCCCCATGCCATTATCGATGGCTTCTCAGTCCGTCCCCATTGGCAGCCACATTTAGAGAGTCCAGTTTGATCAGGTGCTCATTCAGTCCCAGTGCAGCTGGATTTGGTGAGCTCCCATTAGATCAGGCACACTGTCTCAGTGGGTGGACCAACCCCTCGCGGCCCTGACTTCCTTGCTCATCTTCTTCCTCCTTCTGCTCTTCAACTGGACATTGGGAGCTCAGTCCATTGCTCTGATGTGGATGTGGGTCTCTGTCTCTATCTCCATCCTTCGGATGAAATTTCTATGGTGATATTCAAGATATTCATCAGTGTGACTATGGAACAAGTCCAGTTCAGGCCCCCTCTCTTCTGCTGCCCAAGGACCTAGCTGGGGACATCCCCGTGAACATCTGGGATCCCCCCTAGAGCCAAGTCTCCTGCCAACCCTAAAATGGCTCCCTTAATGTAGATATCTTCTTCCCTGCTCCAACATCTGCCCTTCCTCGATCTCCACCCTCCCACTCCCCCAGGCTCTCCCCAGTCCTTACCTTCTTCCTTCTCCTTCCCCCC
>PVIU01015938.1:0-25773 GCA_004026605.1 Ondatra zibethicus
TTTAAAATACTATTTGTCATCTTAATGAAACAAAAGACTAAAAGGAACAGCCATCAGCATCTGCTAGGTCAGGAAAGTTGGGAACTACACTTGACGGGTTAGACTGATACCTGACCCTCATCTCAGCAGCCAAAGTGGGGAAACTAAACACTGCCTGCATCGCCTGTCACATGCATATGAATATACATATTCACTGAAAACAAAATCTTACTACATTCTGCTTGGTAATTTCTTGTTAGCATGTCACAGATAGAGGCTGAGGAAATGACTCAGGGGTTAAGAGCACTTAATGCTTTTGCAAAAGACTAACACCCACATGGTAGCTAATAATCATCCATAACCCAGCTGCAAGGGCTCTGGCAGCCTCCTCTGGCCTCTGTGGGCACCAGGCACACTTACATTTGTGCAAGCAAAACACTAACACACATAAAATAAAAAATAAATCTTTTCAAGAGTCAGAGATATTTTTCTGTGTCATGAAAACTCTTATAACAATATTTATTATTTATTTAAATGAATCTTTTCATTTTCTCACTACTCGAAGAAACTTCCAACTATGAAACACTCTCATGTCCTACTAACGGCTTAAATTTGCATAAGGTTAGCATTGTATGTTTAAAGCCATGTGCCTGCAGTTTGGTACAAAGACATCAAAAAAGGAAAATCAGGAAGAAAGAATTGGCACCGTGACAGGCAATGCTGAGGCAAGTTAAAAACCTAAAAGTTCTTTTCAAATATTGCCTTAGTTTTATTATAGATATACAGCAAAACAAAATAATAAACTCTACGGTTTTCATGGACATGGTATTATAATTGTAGAATAAAAACAAAGGTAATCCAGAATAATTGCTTGGTTTTTTTTCCTTAGTGATGGGCAAGCTTTGTGTCACTGAGCCTCTCTAGCCTAAAAATTCAACTGTAAAAAGCAATGGCACAAATAGGCTGAAAAAAAAAAAAGGAATAATTCGCCAACACAGGAAACCTCGTAAGAATACTGAAATATGACCAGGAAAGAATGAGAACTAAAGAACCTGGACACCCAGCAGGGACTTTCTGTGATCTGGGAAGTACATTTACATCACCTGTAGGAAGGCAGTGCCTGCCCTGAAGTGGCTGTGAGGCAGCAGAAATATGCTGAGCAGGGCTCCGGGCGCCCACTCTAATCCCGGTTTGGTCTGACCCAGAACTAGGCCACCAGACAGTCCTCAGACTTCACTGACAAGTAGATCCTGTATCCATGTCCTTCCCAATACACACCACAGCACAAGCCACCACTATTCAGTCACCGGGACTGCTATGGCCTTCTTCACTGTTTGTACAGTATCATTTAAAAAGATTTACAGAGAATTTTAAAAGCAACTCTAGTGTCATATTAATTTCATAAAATTCAGTAATAATAAAGGCAAAATTTTACCTTGGTTTCTAAAGCCATACTATGTTTATATTGTGTCTTCTTATAAGAAATGCAATGGCTCGGCGGTGGTGGTCCACACCTTTAATCCCAGCAAGCAGGAGGCAGAGGCAAGCAGTCTCTGTGAGTTCGAGGCCAGCCTGGTCTACAGAGTGAGTCCCAGAACAGCAGGGGCTACACCAGAAAAACCCTGTCTCAGAAATCTCCTCCCCTGCCCCCCCCCCAAAAAAAAGAAAAGAAAAAGAAAAGCAGACAGACACGACAGTGGAATGGTAGTGACTCTCTGACAGAGTACTCATCAGCTTGGGGCCGTGTAAGGAAAGCACCTCTCAGGAAAGGTCGCTTGTGAATTTGCCAGCCATGCTTTCCTACCCCCAAGGAGCAGATCATAGAGGAAACACCAAACCAAGACAACACTCCAGCTAAGAGAAGTCTGCACCATGGTGGCATTCTGGGCTGCCTCAACTTCATCTGACTGCTTACTCTTCTTCAAAGTGGACGGTAGGGCTATCAGGATGCCTCTTACAAGCAAAGCCAGACTGAGTAGGATACAGTTCATAGAGAGGTTTACCCTTCAACTTAGAACAATGTGCTTTCTCTCTGAAGGATCAAAATAACCACAATTAAGATGCCAACTTTATAAAAAGAGTGTTAGAGAAAGCTCGCTCGTTCCTTAGACAGCACTGAGAAATTCATTGCTTTTTGTGAATTTCTGAGATTTGGGGCCATCTGAATATTCAAAGACTTAGCAGCTAGAATGAAATTGATTTCCAGAATGGGAGAATTGCTCCTCCCTCCCCACAAAAGGGGAAATTTTTAGAAGACTGAAAATGTAATTCTTTGCCCCAAGAACATTGCTGTAGTCGTTCCTTGTTTCCTCCATGTTCCTGTCAGGCATGCATCTCAACTTCATTAATAACTTCATTAACAGGAGCTCATAAGCAGTTTGGTGTCTCAGGTGCCTTTAAAAATAAGTTGCCAGGAGCTGGTAAGATGGCTCAGAAAGTAAAGGTGCTCACTGCCAAGCCTGATAACCTGAGTTTGATAACAAAACCCACAGAGGATGACTGCAGCAGGCTGTCCTCTAGGAGAAAACTCTCTCCCTCTCTTTCTGAACCCTCCCCATACACAAATAAATAACTTACATGTGATTAAAAAAAAAATTAAAGAAAGTAGGCCTGTCGGCACAAGCCTGTAATCCCAGTTCTTCAAGAGACTAAGGCAGGAGGATGGAAAGTTCAAGCCCTACCTGGCTATAGACAGCAAGTTCAATGCCAGCCTGTATAACTTAGTAAGACACTCTCTTAAAATGAAAACAAACAGGTCTGGGGATATAGCTCAGAGGGGCAGTGTTTTGTCTAGTGTGCATGAGAATCTAGGTTCAATTCCCAGTAACTCAGTAATGATGATAATAAAGAAGGAGTTAAAATAAATGACTTTTGGGGATAGAGAGATGGCTCACTGGTTAAGAGTACTTGTTGCTCTTCCAGAGGACCATGGTTCAATTCCCAGCATCCACATGGTGTCTCACAACCATCTACAACTCCAGTTCCAGGGAACCAGCACTTTCTTCTGGCTTCCTTAGGCACCAATCATAAACATGGTGCACATACATACACACTGGCAACCACTCACAAACATAAAACAAAAATCAATAAATCCTTTTAAAAATGTTCCATGTTGCCAGGTGATGGTGGAACATGCCTTTAAACCCAGCACTCTGGAGGCAGAGGCAGGGGGATCTCTGTGAGCTCAAGGCCAGCCTGGTCTATAGAGCTAATTCCAGGACCAGCTCCAAAGCTATACAGAGAAACCCTGTCTCAAAAAAAAAAAAAAAGTTCCATGTTGAACTATGACATCATTATATCAGTAAACATATGATCATTATTTTTAATTTTTGCTGCTAGTATTTCTTTCTAAATACCAGAATGTAATGCTAACATTTCAAGTACAATTTAATATATGGACTCTAAATAAAAAAGGGTTACTAAGTTTGTGTAAAAATTGCTATTAAGATAATTGTCGATTTAAATAAAATTCCTAATTTGCTTGCTACTCTAAGACATATCTGTAATGTTTAAGTTAGCAAATCCTTAAATATGGATATGTATAAATAAATAACTGGGGGAAAGGTTAGCATATTAATTAAAGTCCTATATTTATAATTATGCTATCAAAGCTAATCACCAAGGAAAAGCTAAGTGCTCTAGTGGGAATTTCAAGTCACATTACCTACAGTGCCAGGAGCTTTAATTAAAGCCCAACATCTCATCTAAGTGATTAGCTTTGATGAACAGGCAATGCATGGAGGTCTATCTTATCAATCGTTGATCACTAATACTTAGATTAGGAGATTTGCTATACACATCATTTACTAAGGCAAGAAGACAGCAGTATTTCCAGTTGGTTACACAACACAAATCACAAGCTATCAATATCTACACCTACAGTGAGAAGAGGCGAAACCTACCAACACTTTGTCAATATGAGAGCCCTCCATTGTAATATTTGGCTCTAAGAAACAAGGATGGCTGGAGAACGTAGTGAAATCCAAACTAAGTAATGCCAAAAATACAGGTAGTAGAGAGAAAAATGAAAATAAGGAAACTGTTCAAAAGCTAGGACAAGAAATATTTCAAGGCAGAGCCACTGCAGAGGCAGAGGTCCTCCCTAGCGCTGACTGACTGAGCTGACCAGAATGAGCAGCCCAGGAGCATTGCCCTCTTCGCCACAGCCTCACTCCCCCAACCAGAGAACAGGGCTCTTAGTCTTCTGCATACTAAGCAAGAGCTCAAACACCAGTCACACCCCCAGCCGGGACCCAACTTCTAATGAGGCTTTTATGATAACATCATCACTGCAGACAAAAATGTGCAATTTCAGAAACCAATTCTGATTGGAACAGTGACAATTTGAAAAGAATCTTTCATTTTCTCCATTTATTTCTTTAATCGGACTATTTCCGAGTAAAGCACATCTGAGATGGAGCTGTGCCTTGTGCCAGCCTCAGCACCACACTCTCTGTGCTAAATGGGAGTTTTTATCTTGACAAATCTACAGCCACTTAAGGAGAATGAGGAGCTATCTTTTAAGATGGAATGCCTGAAAGGGTTGATGCAAGAAGCTTGCATTCACAACACTAAAGAGAGCATAAAACAGAACCTTATCCCATGGGAACCAGAAATGAAGACGCTACAGAATTTTTAAAGAGAAACACACAAAATCTTAGGGGAGTAAGTAGAGAGAGGGAGAGAATACCATTTCCTAAGGGGAAACTGGAAAAGTCTTCAGGGATAAAATCCCTTCCAATTTAAGCTCTACGCTTAGTATAATTCAAATAGAAATCTAAAAGGGGTTTTAAAGGTATGTAAGGAAGAGAAAGAGATGACAAAGATATTCTAAACTTCTACTAGTAGGAAAACCACAGAATGGCCTCGTTCCTCGAGAAACATGACAAACAAGACAGCACATGGGCTTTACACTACCCCTTAAGACTGCATGTTAGGTTATAACACTGAGCCTCACTTAAGATAAGAGCATCATTCTGGAACAGAACAGAGAAGCTGAAGGAGAAAACGAGCACAAAGATCAGAAAGTGATTTCAATACAGAATATGCTGAAGAATGGCTTCTTTCTCAGATTTGAGGTCATACAGTTAGCATGCAAAATGAGCATTTTCACACAAATTCAGCCTTCAGTTATTTTTTTTTTAAGTTTTGTGTATGTGTGTAAGCCTACATGAATAAATGTGAACCATGAGCACACATGAGCCTGCAGAGGCCAGAGGAGAATATCAGATCCCCAGGGAGCTGGAGATATAGGCAGTTATGAGCAACAGTGTGGGTGCTGGGAACCAAACCCTGGTCCTTTGCAAGAACAGTAAGTACTCTTAATTACCGAGTCATCTCTCAGCCTTGAAAAACTCTTAATCGAGCCAAAATCACCAGAAATAGAGTCCTCAGAGGCCTCAGAGCTAAGAATGGATTTCTGGTGATTGCATTCTGTTGCCAGCTGACACTGGAGCAGAATACAATGCTATATAAAGAATCTGTCATTTAACAGGGAAGCTATCTAGTTAGTGATAATACCACAAGCTAGTGACAGTATGAAGACACCTAGCTAAATATCCGGAGGGAAATTAAACCATGATCTCAAATATGCAATAGTATTTGAAGTCAAATTGGAGGAATTCATTCATCTATTGCCAGCTAAGAATGGTCAGGGCCTGCCCCTGGAAAAGACAGCCCCTTGTGTAGCCCAGCCTCATCTACAGAGCCAAAGGCCACCCATAGCTTCCACTGAATTTGGAGTAAAGAAGGAAAACCAGTGAAGTTCAGTCTTAGTTATGCAATGAGAATTACTCTCAGAACTGCAACGGGCTATAAGACCAGGGTCCTATTCAAAGTGTCCTGACCTTGGGGAAAGGCGACTGGGTGAGGTGGTGGAAGGCACAACACGATGGGGGGCACAGCAGTTTCCAGTTTCCATGACAGTTACTTAATTCCCCTAGGTTAACCCACCACATATTCTAATCTATGGCTACCAGGAAAGGCTATATAAAATGCTATGGCATCTATTTTTATTTAGTGAAATTAGGTGATTTTTCTGGCTTCTGTATGTTTTATATTGGCCATGCATTTCATTTTTCCAAAGAAAATAAAAATTATAGCTGAGTATTTGTGGTACATGCTTGTAATCTCAGCACTAAGGAGGCTGAGGCAGCAGGATGACCACAGTTTAAGGCCATCTTGAACTACATAGCAAAATCTTGTCTCAAAAGATAAGTATAAAACCAAAAACCTAGTCAAACAAAATATGAAGGGAAAAAAATTCTCTCCATTCAAAGTAACTGTTAGATTAACACGTGAGTGTTTTTGTCCCATCAGATGACTCTGCCACATTTCTGGCAATAAAAGAATCCACAGTGGGGAAGAAAGTAACTTTCTTTGTATTGTTAAAGAAATTATTTTAAAAGGTTGAAAATAAACAGTGAGAACATATGCCATTCACTGTGTGAGATGATTCATGCAAAATAATTCTGAACGCACAAAACTTACCCTAATGCATTGAAAATGTCAAAATCTACAATGTGGTAAAAATAATATTTTCCTTGTCAAAGAATTGCTACAAGTTAGTCATCACTCACGAACCTAGTGTCAGAAGCAAGATGACCAAGTGTTTTTGCAAAGCAAAAGAACTCACTGACAACTGAAAGCACGTATTTATAACACTTGCAGTGACACAAAACTACCAAACACTGAAAGTGACAGTGTACAAAGAACTTAAATTCCAAAGTCAAGGACCACTTAAAAAGATCAGTGATTCAAGTAGATGATTCAGTAGGAAGTGCTACTTAGCAAAGTATAAACAGTGAAGCCTTGTGAGAAGAGGGACACAGTCCCCACCAACAGTTCCAGGAGCAAACCCAGCAAGAGAGGGGAGGCAGCACACCTGCAATTAGGAAAGTGGCATACCATTTTTCCATAAAGGTGACAACAAACACTGTCAAATGCATCAAACAACTCTCTGGGATAGGAAACTAAAAACTAGCAGTTTCTATGAGAACAACCAGTCAAGAAAGCCTCAGAATTTTATAAAATTATCAGTTCTGTGGTCTTGCAAAGGTCAGAGTCTCTGTTCTTTAGCTCTGTGGCAGCCCTGGAAATAAGCTCTGCCCAGGTGCCAGGGGAAGCAGAAGAGGCCTCATGCTCACACAACTATAATTTGCTTTGATGTCTCACGACTCGGGAAGACTACATCCAAAGATCTGTGTTATCTAGTATGGTACTTCATGCCTACAATCCCAGAACACAAAGTAGGATGATTATTGGTTCAAGGATGGCTTGAGCTCACAGTGAGGCCCTGTCTCAAAGAAAGACATTTTAATCGTGTTTCACAACTGCACACCAGGTGTGGCGGTACATGCCTGTAATCTAAGTGCATAAGAGGACAAGACCAGCCTGAGCTACATACTAAGACCTTATCTCAAACAAACAGAACTCCATTTATCCTGTTTTTAAAAGATATGATAACTAACAGTCACTCCCGTTACAGAGTTTTATCCTTAGTCACTGTGAGCTCCCTGGGAACAGCTAGACAATGACAAGCCACACATTACACAGTTTTGGAAATCTGTTATGCTTTTGTTTTTGCGTGTACACATTTTGCCTACATGTGGCCACAGAATCCAAAAAGCATCGGATTCCCTGGAACTGGAGTTACAATTGAGTCACCATGTGGGTGCTGGGAACTGATTCAGGGTCCTCTGGAAGAGCACCTAGAATTCTTAACTGCTGAGCCATCTCTCCAGCCCCATTTTGAAAGTCTTTTCCCTGGAATCACTACAGGCTTCATGCCATTGACCACTGCTGACCTCGATGCAAGAGTCCTGCCATGAAAGCCGAGTTTATCTCCAGATGCTTACTCAGCAGCTAGGCTTAGACTAACTGGCAAGATGCTGTGATGTTTGGAAACTGCTCTGACTGAGTACCCACTGCTTCATGAATAACATCCCACTAAAACCTCAGGATGGCAGGAGGGAGAACTGGTGCTTAGAAATGGCCACTCACTAGAAAAACTGGCATCTTTAGCAAGTACTAGTTACCAAAATTAACCTAATGAAAAGATAAGCCACTAAGGTCCATTTCCCCAGAGTAGAAAGGCGAACACAATTCAGATATTAGTGTTCTCAGAGGTCAGACGTGCAGAAAAGCAATTTAAACTACTTTGAAGAGGCTTCATGTTTCAACAGTACCACACAAAATATGAACTAGCATAAAAAGATAAACGTTAAATTTTTTCCAAGAAAAGGTTATTGTTTAAAGATATCATATCTGACAAGATCTCCTTTTATCAAATAGGTAGACAGCAGCAGTGTCTGTTCACTGCCGGCTGATCCCAAACAGAAGACCACTGAAAGGCATTTACCTCTTCTAGGCTGGGGAGCGAAGAAGAAGATACTGTGCGAGATGACAGTGGGTGAAATGGCTCTTGACCAATAGCATGTTGATGGTTCTGTATGTGTATAAAAGGGTTCTGTGGCGGCCTGGGAGGCAATGGAGGTAGGCCATAGGGAAAGCCCGGCCCTATTAAGTGATTCTGTTGCAAGTTAGCAAAATTCCATGCTCCTTCAGGAGCCAGGTATTTCAGGGGAGGTGGGGCAAGGTGTTCAGATGGCAGCGAAAAGGGGGAGCCGAAGAGCTGAGGTGGGAGGCGCTGTGGGAATGCTGGGCTGTTGGCTACTTCAATGTCTCTGCTGTTGTCGTTACAGTTAGAAAAGTGGCTACTGCGGTCTGTGCTGGAAGGGGGAGACGGGACTGCTGGTGGGCTTCTAGTCTGAACTTGTCTGTATTGCAAAAGTCTTGATTGAGGTGGTGGCATTTCAGCTAGCTCTCGAGTGTCACCTTGATCACGATGAGACAGCTCTCTGAGTAAGTCCTGAAACCTACATGAAAACAAGAAAATATGAGGGAGAAACGCCATTGCATTAAGAAGAGCAGAGTCAGCCATGTGTGATTTAATACCAAATCACAATATCTAACTAGGGATGCCATTAATTAATCCCAAACTAAGTATTGATACTCAGCAGATACTAAACTGGAGTTCATCAATAAAGATGTCAATTCCCTGTCTTTTACCTTTGCACAAAAGGGTTCATCCTTGCCTCAACATGAAAACTGGAAGTGATAGAAGGCTACCACGGGCCAGGGAGATAGCTCAGCAGGTATAGATGCTGGCCACCAAATCTGACAATCCAAGCTAATCTCTGGAAGACACATGATAGAAGAACCAACTCCCCATAGGCTGCCCTCTGATCCCCATATTCATATATACACAAATATACCCCAACACACATGTACGTACACCTGTACTTACCCATACACATACACACCTGTACACATACACGCATACACATACATCCAGAAATAAAAATAAATAACTAAGAGGCTGGAGAGACAGCCCACCAGTTAAGAACACTTGTATTCTTATAGAGAACCCAGGTTCAGGTCTCAACAACCATGTAGTGGCTCACAACCACCTGTACCTCCAGTTCTAGAGGATTCAATGCCCTCTCTAGCTTCCTCAGGCACCAGGCATGTACATGGTACACACACCATACATACAGGCAAAATACTCATACACACGAAACAAAAAAAAAATCAATTAATTAAAAAAGTTGTATATTTTAAAAATAGAAATGCTAAAAAAAAAAAAAAAGTAAGAAGAAAGAAGCTTTAAGGGCCACAGTAACAGGGTTTTCCAGAGAGGATGAGGAGGCAGCACACAGCAGCCATATGATGCTGACCACAAATATGCTCCATCAGGAGTGAATCCTCAGAGGGCTGAAGCTCCAGGAAGTCAGATATCTACCCTACTAGATAAAAAATTAATAATAAACTTGCAATCTAAGTTTTAGCCACAAATTTATTTCTGTCCTCATTATTCTTTTATTTACTAAGTAGGCAAACAAACAAGACACACAGTCCCAGGAATGTTTTGTTTCTTTTGATAACAGACCATAAGGCAAGGAGCTAAAGTCATAGATTACTAGGCCCAGATTTGTACAAGAGTGATGTCTAATTCTCCACATTATAGAGTCAACTGAGAGAACTTTGTAGTATCCACCAACAAGGCTAACAGTGGATTTATTTGAGACCGTGTTCCAATTTAAAGCTAAAGGGCAGAAAACTGGGGTCCCATTCAGGGCTGGCCCCGGGCTGCTGGGGTACCTCGAGAAGGTTGTCTCCACTTCATCATCAACTCTGCTGGCCAGTTTCCACTCTGCCCTCACTGGTGGCTGGTGGAGGCCAATGGGTGGCTGGGGAAGATGCGGGAGGTGAGGATGGGGATGGTGTGGATACGGGATGCTGCCCTGGCTGAGATAGGCATGGTGCTCACTCCACTGCTGTAGCCGCGCCTGCTGCTGCCTCAGTGTCTCCAGAGCTACACTTCCATGTACTTGATCTGCAGAAAGAAGCAGGTGGGAAAAGCTGGTTTAGTCCATTTGGGGCTCCAAGTAAAATTTGTACAAAGACCTTTACACCCAATTTTCTCCACAAAGGCAAAGAAATAGCTACAATTCCATTGGGTAAAAGTAATATCCTAAATTTGCCAGAGCCCAGAGCTATGGTGTTGACTCTCTCTCCATCATGATGGTGCAAATGATTGAGTATACACATATGTACATATGACACTTGGAGCCAAATTTTATTATACTAATTGGTTGGGTTTTCTGGAATTATTTGGAGACATGAATCAATCTTGGCCTAGAGTTAATACTATACAGGACACACCATGTTCAGCAAATAACCTGGGGACTCTTTTCACATGTGACATTATGACAGGCAAGCTTACCCAAAGCTTCTCCTATAGGCAATGCTGGGGAGTTCTCATCAACAAAGTTGTTCAGAGGTGATGCTAGGATTGGACCAGGCTGTGTGATGGCTCTCAGTGGACTGTGACCGTCAGGAAGTACGGGAGATGGCTGCTGCTCAGGAACCACAGCCTCTGCAGCCGGAGGAGACTGTGGTCGGTGAGCAACTGCATTATTGAAAAATGCATTGGTGGGTCCCGCCTGAAATGCAGCAGAGAGTTGAGGCGGTGGCTGCGGGGCCTGTGGAGGTGCCTGGCTTTGCTGCTGGACCACCTGATTTGGCTGGGGTGCCACCTGATTTGGCTGGGGTGCCACCTGATTTGGTTGGTCAGGCAAATTATTCTGTTGCTGATTTAACAAGGTATGCTGCTGGGGAATAGGAAATGGTGGCCTGGGTAGTTGAGGAAGCGGATGAAAATGGCGGCTAGGGATTGCATACTGTGCATGTGGTGCAGGAAGAGGAAGATTTATGTGTCTTGGGTTCAGATTATCTTTTCGAGGAAATTTGGTATTGGAATAAACAATGCTGGGACGGGATTCAGGACTTCTGTTCTGTGGATTTGACTCCAAATCAACCTAGAGGAGGAAAAAAAAAAACAAGAAACATTTTTAACTGCAAAAAACCGAGTTCAGTGACTTTTCATCCTTTCCCAACCATACCCCCACTTAAAGGCTATAATATGCTCTTATCAATAGCAGTGGGAGTCCTGACATGCAGAATCAATCGCCTCTGACAATCAAATAAGGGAATATTCTTATAAATTAAAAAAGATGACAGAGGAAACACAGCATATTAAATTTGAGTCTGAAGGAAAGCTGCTGCCATTTTATTAGAATGGCCACTCTAATTCCTACTATACTATTTTCAATTTCACACTTTCTTCCTTAGAAAGAGAACCATTAATTTCCTTCCAATATAAATCAACAAAATGTGCTCTTTCCCTCTGATTTCCAATCTACTTCTCCAAACAAATCAACTTTAATAAAAACTGTGTCTCTGGCAACTTCCAAATAAATAGACAGATGCCATATCACAGGTATGGTTGCTGACTTAGGTCATTACATAGCCTGACATTCTTTCTCTTAACACTCGTGGAGGGCCTACTAAGTGCAATGTGTCTGAGTCTGAAGATTAAAAAGCAACAGTAAGATTCAGTATATACACTCAAGAGCTTAGAGCAGAAGCTACCCTCGGCCCAGCCACTCTAGCCCCAGTGCCCTGAACCTGTGTAAATCGGGTCTTCCAGAACATAGAAGGTCAATCATTTACATGTTATCCATGGCTCCTTTCACACTGCAGTGGCATAGCTAAACAGCTTCAACACACACTGTGTGAACATGAAGCCTGAGATTTATTGTCTAGCCCTTTACAACCTGCCCATCACTGGTCTCGAGCCCAGTGGAGGCTCTGTGTAAACACACAAGACATTGGAAGGAGGGAGTCACATGAGACACTAGGGCTAAGAAAAGTAAAGAAGGCTTCAGAAAAGCAGGCTTCTGAGCTGAGCATTCCGAAACAAGCTGGGGTGCTCCAGGGAGAGAAGAACATTCTAAGAAATAGAGGGGGAAACAGCACAGCAGATGTGGGGTACATATTTTCTGTTCATAGGGTTAGAACTTTCTTCTTTACATGTTAGCTTCCCTTTCTTGACATCAATCACACAGACCCTGGCTGATCAACACTGAGCGCAAACATCAAGTTTGATGCCATTGAGCTTTGGAGAACCACTGGGGAAAGGGTTTGAAATTAAAAAGCATGCTTGTCTTGAAATGTAGGTTTGCTGTAAGTGTTGACAATGTGAAAACAAAAACAATATGTAATGTTGTAAAGTGACACCTTCTCTTTTACAGCTGTTAAACCACTCCACAAACTGTTCTGTGTTACCTTGCAAGTTTCAGTGCTGAAATGGTCAGTGGGAATTGCAGGGTGCTTGTTTAGTCAAAGTCTATATACTACATAGGGTGCCAATCACTCCCCAAGAAAACAGACTGAGGAGCTTGGTTCCTGATTTGCGCTAGGAATACTGACCAGGCCATTGCAACCAACTGAAATCGCAGCCGTACATCGAGAGCAGTCACATCTCTCACCACTTGGCCCTTTGGGTCCTTGGGATTGCTAGGTGTGTGTAAGTGATCCGAAAACCAAGTGTTCTGGTCTTCCTAAGTAGTTGCTGTGCCTGTTGTCCACATCTCTGAACCTAACCGAGGTTCCTCATAAACAAACATTTCCTCATACAACTCATATTCTTGAGGATGGTGAAGTTACGTTAGCTAGGGACACAACTCTCTCCAAAAGACACTGCTGATGTGCACACTCTGAGCACACACAAGGCCATGGTTGTTTGTGGCTCAGTTGCTGTTTTAATTTCTCCATCACTTATGACTCTGACACAGTCAGGAAGCTCATGAACACAATACTCTGCGACCCTGAAGTAAGAAGGAGCTGCAGAGAAAGCGAGCATGGTGTGCGTCTCCGAAGGGGGTGGAGGAGAATCAATGGCACTTCAGGACCCTTCAGTGGAAGCCCAGTGGCATATACAGTGGGAGGCAGCTTAGTGCTATCAAAATTAGAATCAAGACAGCCAGTGCCAGTTATGTCACTGCTTTTAAATTTGCTATAAATCTTCTGTTAGAAAACAAGGCTCCCTGGCAGCCATTTTTCCGTTTCTCTACATCCTGATGCTTTGCTGTGGAGCCCAGGAAACATGCAAAAGGAACGCTGAGCTGTTTAATTCAGTACCTCAGTATTAAGAGGTGTCTGACAGGAAGGAGCTGACAGGGGTAGACACAGGCTGCTTCAGACCCGTTACCAGGTTCACTTTCTCGGCAACACCCTCTGACCCAATCAGGAAGTTTCCTGGCTGCCTCACTTAGAGCAGGGCTCCTCCTATGACACGCCCTCCATCTCTGGCCTCTCCAGTCAGAGATGCTCCTGGTACACTTGTGAGAAGGTAGAGAACAGCTGCTTAGGCAGAGGTTGGAAATCCAAATTGGAAGTCTTTCTTATGATGTGGGCACTTAAAGACACACTCAGACTAGTTTATAGCCACCAACCTTAGACTCAAAGAGAAGCTGGACCACATAGAACTCTGGGAAGTCACAACTTGAGGGCTAGGGTCATGAGAAGGGAATGTATTTAAAAAAAAAAAAAAAAAGCCTAAAAGAGTTGTAGGAAAAGAAATGTTGTGTTAAAGAAAACAATAGTAAGAAAACCAAATGGAGAACACCAAAGAAACATGAGCTGTGGATGAGACAGCGCACAGAGCTCTTGGACTGTGTGGGTTAAGGTGAGGCACCAGGGGGTGAAGGTCAAATGCAACTTTCTTTCCTCACTCTTCTGCTGTGGTTGTGTGGAGCTGAGAGCTGAATCCCGGGTCTCGTGTGTGCTGGACACACACTACCGCTGCACTACATCCCAGGAGAAAGCGTCTTTAGAAAGTCCGCCAGCCAGTGTTCGCAGGCAAGGCTAGCATGTGAGGAACCACATGACAAGCAGAGTGGGAAGAATGGGCAGGTGGGAAGAGTCTGCACAGCGGAGAAGGCTGATAACTCGGAGTCAGAGAGGTAACTGGACGAGGACAGGAGACAGTAAACTCAAGAGAACTTCATCTAAGGCTGCTGGTAAGAAAGAGGCTCAAGGATACATGAAAAGTGAGTTATTTGTTGCCATCAATTAGCAGGGCACAACCTTGGTGGTGGTGCGTCTAGAGCAGTCATCTCCACACCATGAGGTAACAGGCTTGAGAAGAGCCACTGAGGAACCAGGACAAAGCTGAGCACAAGAAAGGAGGGGCCGAGTCTCGCTGAAATGAAAACACACAGCTTCCAGCCACACTACGTCAACCAATAACGTGGTCTTCTCTAATTTGTGCCAGCACAGAAGCAGGAAGAGTAAACAAGTGGGCAGACACAAAGTTAAGGATCTGCACAGTGGGTGTGGAGGACAAGGTCAGGCACTGGGGGAATCACTGTCACAGTCCTACTGAGGCTAAAGTCACTGTCAATGAGACATCTGTAGCTCTGTCTTCATACATTATCATGAGGAGTCTATCAATTCAAGTCTATTGCTGAATTAAGAAAATCTGAGGAAGGGGCTGGAGAGACAGTTTAGCAGTTAGGAGCTCTTGCTATTCTTGCAGTGGCCCCAAACTCAATTCCTAGCACCCACACAGTGGCTCACAACCATCTCTAACTCCAGTCCCAGGAGCTCTATGGCCTCATCCAAACTCCACGGGCACACATGTAGACACATACATATATGTAGGCAAAACACTTATACACATAAAATAAAATAAATATTTAAATTTTTTAAAGAGAAAATCTGAAGAAATATTTACATGCAAAGGAAATAACTCAGTGAAAGACAACAGGACAGGAGAAAGGTGACATGCCCTACTAAATTATCCTGAAGTAGAAAGCATAACAGAGCCATGGGAGGCAGAGCTGCTTTGGGCCCATGAGACCTTCCCCCACCAGAACCACACACTCAGTTGGTGTGAGCAGCGTACCTGTTTGAGCTCTGTAGGCTTTTTCTCTGGTGTTCGGATCTTATTAATTTCAGGTCCAGGGTTACTTGTATCAGTTTTACCTAAGAAAATATTTTTAAATCCTTATAAATTATCTCCAATGAACATGACATTTCCAGTCACTATTCAACACTAAACAAAGCAGAATAGTTTAAAGATTATTCACTCATTCTCATAGTCTTATGCTACCATGTGCATGCTAGTCCTCTACTGTGTTTATGCACTACCATGTGCATGCTAGTCCTCTACTGTGTTTACGCTACCATGTGCATGCTAGTCCTCTACTGTGTTTACGCTACCATGTGCATGCTAGTCCTCTACTGTGTTTATGCACTACCATGTGCATGCTAGTCCTCTACTGTGTTTATGCACTACCATGTGCATGCTAGTCCTCTACTGTCTTTATGCTACCATGTGCATGCTAGTCCTCTATTGTCAGAGCTGCAGCTTTTCTGTGAAAAAGAAAAAGTTATACATGAAAAATGGCAGGGCAAAAGCTTCACAGAGGAGAAACAACCTGAAAACAGCAAATAAAAAAGAAAATGGTCCATTCTCCAAGATTTATAGTCTTTCTTTAAAGAAAAAACAAAAACAAAAACTAGACATATAAAAGGTCTTGGTATTCCTGCCTGTTTACAAAGGCTCAACACTTTGTTCATTTGCAAATGCAATTAAGTAAAAATCTAAATGATGTATCAATTCAACTTCCTAAAGGAATCTAAGTTGACTGTTAGGCTTGTATCTAAAAGCTTCCTGAAAGCCCATGTGTAAAGTGGCTTGTTCTCCAGCCTGTGTACTACAGGGAAGAGTAAACCTTAGGATGTGGAGAGTGAAGGACATCAGTGGGCATTGGGGCTCCAGCCCCTTTCTCTTTGGCTTCTGCTTCCCTATTCCCATGAACCGAACACAACTCCTCTATCACACAGGCCCACAGCATTGTGACAAAGCAAGAGACCAAAAACAATGTTCACTGCTCTCTTTAGTCAAAAGAAAGCCCAAGAGCTGCACAGACACTGACCAAGGTAAAGTTCAGAGCCAAGAACATTACCAAGAACAGTCATGCTGTGACACTAAATGAGTCACTCTTGAATGTTTATCTCCTAGTAACAGACCCTAAAATTTACTGAGAACTGACAGAATATAAAGAAAACCTAGACAAGCATGGCATAGGAGATAAACCTGTCATCCCAGCTCTTGGGGGAAGGCAGAAACATTAGGAGTTCAAGGTCACCCTCGAGCTGTATAAGCAATCAAAAGCCATCCTAGCTGAGACTTGGTCTCAAAAAATGAGAACAATACAAAAGATAAACAAATAAATTGTTTTCAGAGACTAATTCCTCTCTTCAGAGAATGACAGAAAAGACAGGCAGAAAGCCAGCAAGGACACAGACAGCACTCCTGACCAGCTCACCCTGAGCATCCTGGGGCTTCAGGGCACACATGGAGCACTGATAAAGAACAAATCTCAGTGAATTCAACAGAATTCATGCAATACAAAATATATACTCTTACCATGACGGAATTAAAAGTAAAAACCAGTAACAGAAAACATTTTAGAAAATCACTAATAATCAGAAACTGAAACTCACCATTCTAAACAATGCATGGCTATAAATTTCTGAAACAGACTCTCACTACACTATAGCTCAGGTTAGCTTGGATTTCATAATTGTCTCGCCTCAGTCTTCCCAATGCTGATGTGATGGGCAAGCACCACACCACCAGTCCACGAATCTTAAAATATTTTAAGAGAAATTAAAAAGTATTTTTAAAGTATTTTGAACTAAACAAAAATGCAAAAACAACATATCAGAATCTGTGGAATGTACTAAGGGAGACATTATACTAAATAGCCATTTTAATCAAGCTTCTACCTAAGAAAATGTTGAAAGAAATTAAGACCTAAAAATATAGGTATACATATACTCTGTCCATAGACCAGAGGCTTAACATTGTTAAGCTCCCAATTATTCCAAAACTGACCCAAAGACTTAATGTAATCCAAATTAAAAGCCCAGCTAACTTTCAGGTTCTTTGTTTGCTTTTTAAAAGACAAGCTGAGGAGGCTGGAGAGATGGCTCAGCAGTTGAGAACAGTGGCTGCTCAACTGGAGGACCCAGGTTCAATTCCCAGCACCCACATGGCAGTTCATAACTATCTGTAACTCCAGTTCCAGGGGATCTTACACCTTTATACCAATGCACATAAAGTTAAATAAATCATTAAAAATAAAAAAAGACAAGCTGATTCTGAACTGTTTATGGAAATGGAAGAAAAGCCTGGATGAGACAATTCTGGAACAGAATGAAGTGGGAGCACCTAGACTGTTTTCCTAATCAGCGTGTACAAAGCTGAGGTACTCAGGCCGGCATGTCTAGCATGAATGCAAACATACACCAGTGAAAAAGAAGAGCCCAAGTATGGGGAGCTGATTTTAGCATGAGCTTCAAAGAAGCCCAGTGACAGAAGAATATCTATAGATGATCCTGGAGCAAACGACCACAGACATGCCAAACAAAGGAAACCAACCCAATGGATCAGTCCTTATCTCACAGAACACAGAAAGCTAACTCAAGGACCCACTATGAGAGTTGATGCAACAAGATTTCTAATGGGATTCCACCCACCGTTTCGACTTTGCTCTTGTTGATCCTTCTCTGCATGCTGATTCTGCGGCTGCCCTATGTTGACAGGTGGGTGATGTCCAAGGCCATAAGGGATTGGTGACCCACGTCCATGTGTATGTAACAGGTTCATATTGTAGGCCATCGCTGCTGGGTGTGTAATAATCCGAGGATCAACTGCAAACCTACCCTGGTATCCTGCCCATGGTACCTAAATTATTATAAGAAATAAATTACTTGAGTATATTTCTCAACACAAACTGATATAATGTTGTTGATTAGCAAAATACAAACAGACATTTTACCCAACTACCATGTTGATATCAGTCAACAGTAACAATAGGTAGAATCACTACTACATCCTTAGTACCCAAAACCTGGTTCTCTAAATCTTCAGGATGTTAGGAAAAATGGATCACTGGGGGTTAGAAGGAAATGAGGACTTGAAACTGATGCTTATTCCCTAATATGTCAAAGCAATTTATACTTCTGAATCGTTTCCCCTCCACATGGATGTACACACAGATTACCATGAAAATTATTTTTTCAAGTGAAAACTGCATGGTTACATAGTTTAATACACTGGATCAAAGAACAGACGCTAAGACTTCTCGACCAAAGAGTAGGTATTCTAACCTTTCATGAATAACAGTCATTTAACGCTCACTCACAGCAGGCAAAAGTCAAACGGGTCATTATTTTAATTAGTGGTTTTGACTGAGTCAACTCTACCTTAGATCACCTTCACAGAGGCAGAAAGCTTGCCTATACACACGTGATCTCTCCAGGGTAACACAGATGGGACGGCAATGACAACTGCTGTCATCATTGTTAAAACTGCTTGGCTCAGACTCTCAAGAAATCCTCTATACTAAAAGCTTTTCTGACCTAGGAAAATGAAATGGAAATCCTAACAGGGAGACTATTTCAAGCAGACCAGGTATCATGTTGCCAGGTGTCCGGGAAGAAATAACTCAGCCTAAATATGAAGCCTCTGAGGCGCAGGCGTGACAATTACTCTGCTTGGCATCCATGCCTGTGGCCTACCATGGCCAACAAGAGTGAGAATGCTTGCAGCTCAGCAGTTTCCTCTTCATGGACACAGGCAGGAGGGCCAGAGCTCCCTGAAAGATCATCTCTGCCTGAAATTACCTCACTTAAATCAATTGTTTCCTAGGCAAAAACTTCTAAATTTAGAAATATCTATGTTTCTACAAGTTGAACAAAAAGCACCCAACATTTCAAAAAGGAAATAAAATATGTTTATATATAAGATGGAAGTCCTCTAAAACTCTCTTCTTAGAATTCAGTAGTGTTCCTGTGTGGCACTAATGTTACTTAAAGCATGGGATTTCCTAGACAAATTCAGACCCAAACTTGACTAAAGATCTCTACTGTCTCCTTCAATAATTCCACTGCTTAGGATCAGTTCATGACTGAGAAAAAATGCAAAAGACAAATAAAAACATCATGGCCGGAAGGTGGTGGCGCATGCTTTTAATTCCAGTACTTGGGAGGCAGAGGCAGACGGATCTCTGTGAGTTCGAGGCCAGCCTGGTCTACAAGAGCTAGTTCCAGGACAGGCTCCAAAGCTACAGAGAAAACCTATCTTGAAAAACCAAAACAAATGTAAATAAATAAAATCATCATTCATACAATTCTCCTCAAGAGACAAAAAAAAAAATTTAGAAGAAGGCTTCTTAATCAAAACACGTGACTCATAGACTTCTTCATATCCTATGATAAACAGACAAGTTACACATAATAAGACAGACATTTCTTTGGTCATTTCAAAACTTAGTAGTTAAACACAAGTTACTTTTTTTTTTTTTTTTTTGGTTTTTTGAGACAGGGTTTCTCTGTGGATTTGGAGCCTGTCCTAGAACTAGCTCTTGTAGACCAGGCTGGCCTCGAACTCACAGAGATCCACCTGCCTCTGCCTCCCGAGTGCTGGGATTAAAGGCATGCGCCACCATCGCCCGGCAAACACAAGTTACTTTAAAAGAAGCTTATGGACACTGGAATGTTAAAAGTAAATAAAAGTGTGTATTGGTATGGGTGTGGTCCAGGAGTGATTGCACTTACAGGCAAAGGCAGCGACATGACTACGTTCCCTCCATAGACAGCAGGCACATAAAGAACACTTGTCCCAGTGTGAGGATCTATTCTTTGAACGGGGCTTGGAGATTTTCCCAAACTTGGGTGAGGTCCAAGAGGGGGTGGAGGAGTATACGCTCTAATAGGATTGCCAATAAGTACAGAAGGATTGGGTTGAACTGTAAAACAAACAAAAAAAAAACAAGACTCAATAGATGTTCACATTGACTTTGACTAAAATGCTCTAATCATCCAACAGCAAAAATACATTTCCCAGGTGAACCATGAAATGCCTTCACCAAAGAACATGTGTGCAGAATAAACCACATTAGGAAACAAGCGCTCCACAGTGCTCTCAAACATCAGCCACAGCTGTGCGGAGGGTACTTTCCAAAGCCTGCAGTGTTAACTTTTGAGAAGCTGGAGGTGAGTCTTCAAGACAGAGAACTATGAGAACACAACTCGCAGCACAGCCTCAAGGCTAGGAGCAGGCAGCTGCTCAGAACCAAGTTCTGACTTGCAGTTGCAGCAGTAACATATGGAGTTGAGGCTCCCCGAGTACCACAATGGTATTCAAAGTTGTTCTAATAAACTACCATGAAATGTATATGGTATGACATTTATAGGATGGAAATACCTTGCGAAGACTTACATTGTGTAAAAGGCTATGAGTGTCAGTAGCTACACTTTGGCCACTCTTCAGAAATTAACATGTCACGAAGTCACTAAGACTACAAAGTTCGTATTTGTATATGCCTGAGAGATGGAGGTGGGAGTTGGGGTAAAGGGAAGGGGAGAGGAGGGGAAGATTGATAGACAGAAAGCTCTTTCCTGTAGCAAACTTTGTTTAAAAAAAAGAAAAAAAGCTTCTACTCACCAATGCCATCATTTTGGAAATGGTCGCTCTGAGGATGATGAAGGCTTTTTCCCTTTAAAGACAAAACCAAATATGTGATAGCCTAACCATGCTTTAACATTAGAGAACATACATGACAGCCTAAGCATGCTTTAACATTAGAGATCATACATGATAGCCTAAGCATGTTTTAGCATTAGAGATCATACATGATAGCCTAAGCATGTTTTAACATTAGAGAACAGGGCTTCTCCTCAACATGTGCAAAATAATACAGCTACCCGCAATGAATATTTTAAACTCCCAGGCTGCCGTCAGGAACTATCCTGACTACATCAAGCTGACTTTCCTTAGCTCCATGCCCTCTCAGGCAACACCGCTGTGTCTTCAGTTTTCTGCTTCAAAACTGATGACACCTAAAATCCTTAAAGATTTATTTTATCAGGGCTGGAGAGATGGCTCAGTGGTTAAGAGCACTGGCTGCTCATCCAGAGGACCTGTGATCAATTCCCAGCACCTACATGGCAACTCACGACTGTCTGTAACTCCAGGTCCAGGAGATCTGACACCCTCACACCAATGCACATAAAATAAAGTTAAATAAATTATTTTTAAAAAGATTTATTCTCTCTTACTATGTGTGCACGTGAACACACAGTGTATACATGAGCACAGCTGTGGGTGGGTGCTTAGACAAAGAGATCAGAAGAGGGTATTCCATCTCAGAGTTTGGAAGGTGCCAGGTTTATCACAATGAGCAAGGATGCGAACTCCAGTCCTCATGAATGCAGAGTTTCCTAGCCTCTGAGTCAGCACTCTAGCCCATTTTGTTAAGGCAGGGTCTCCTGTATCCCAGGCTAGCCTCAAACTGGCTAAGTAGCTAAGGATGACCTTGAACTTCTGATCTGCCTCCACCTCCTAAGTGCTGGGACTGCAGGTGTGGCCACCATGCTCAGTTTTATGGTTTACAAAGCTAGGGGTAGCTCTGTGCATGCTAGACAAGCAATCTCCCATCTGAGTTATATTTCCAGCTCCTCAAATTCTCTGTTTAATCTTTTTTTTTTTTCTTTTTGGTTTGTTTGGTTTTTGTTATTTAGCCTAGCTGGCCTAGAACCTGTGATAGAATGGATTGGCCACAAACTCACAGTGACCCTCCTGCCTCTCTGCCTCTCAAGTGCTGGAACTACAATGAAATGTGCAATCAATAAAAATATTTCTATCCCATGGTAACAACCCTAAAATTGCTCTAAAAATGAAATAACAAAATATGAAAGTTGTTTTTCAAAAAGAAAAATTCGTGTTCTACTCATAGGGTGAGAACCTAACATGGTTTGATTTTTTTTTTCCAGTATGATTCATAGTATCTCAAAGTATTCAATTTCTCTGAAAAAAAAAAAAAAAGGAAGAGAGACACTGATGATTTTGTGGGAAATTTTAGTCAATTGCTAGGCGGCAATTTGGCAATATAGATCAGAAGCATCAAACACATACAGAGACTTTAAAACTGTAATTACACTTCCAGGAATTTATCCAATTGAAATAATCAGTGATCTGGCCACAGATGTTCATCACAGAGTGATACATATGTGTGATAAATGCTTAAGATCCAAATACCCATCACTGGGGGCTTTATTAAATAAGCAATGATAGAATCATATGTGATGCATTAGTCTGCCCTTAAATGATCACCAGTCACCAATGAGACAAGGATATCAGCCCTAAAATCACAAGGATCTGGATTCTGCCAACCACCGCATCAGTATGGAAGTAGATTCTTTCCAGGGCATCTAAGAGCCCTGTCAGCCAATATCCTGGTCCCAGAGAAACAAAAGCAAGTCAATCCCAACCAAGCTGATAAATCCGTGTTCTTTTGAAGTCCCTATGCTAACGATAATGCTAAGCAGCAGTGGGAAGCTGAGTCAAAGGTAGCCATAATTGAGGTTCACTCTCCTGTTAAAGTGGGTGGCTGGCTAGCTGACAAGATAGTACTACTCTGGGTGCTCTGTGATATACCAAATAAAAAGCAAACTGGGGTTGTCACACAAAAAGAGGTGTCATGTCTTTATGTCTAATACTACATGCCATGCAGCTCAAAGGACATAGCTACCCACCATATTTTGATTTAATGAGTAACTGTAAGCAGCAGATTCACCTGATTTGGGCAAAATACAGTTTAATAGCTTATAATCAAAACTGAATGTAGCAGCCAGCTAGAACTAACTATGTACAAAAGTTAATCCATAATAACTCAGCCTGGCGGTGGTGGTGCACGCCTTTAATCCCGTCACTCGGGAGGCAGAGGCGGGTGGATCTTTGTGAGTTCGAGGCCAACCTGGTCTACAAGGGCTAGTTCCAGGACAGGCACCAAAGCTGCAGAGAAACCCTGTCTCAAAATACCAAAAGAAAAAAAAAACATAATAACTCTGATAATAAACTTCAGCATGTGTGTTTACCTTTGCTAAGGTACAACTGTAGGATCTTTTATTTTATTTTATTTTATTTTTGACAACCTGAGGTTTGAATGTAGGATCTTTTATAAGCAACTGTAGTTCCTACCTTTTACATCTGTAAATGTAATCTGTATCACCTATCAATCTTTGTTTAAATGTTTACTTTTTTCATCACTCATTCTGTTTTCCCCACTTATTCATTCAATATATGTTTACTAATTTGGAGGACAGGAGCAATAGCTCAATGGTTAGGAGCAAAAGACCTCAATTCAGTTCCTAGCACCCAAGTCCAGTGGCTTACAACTGCCTGTAACTCCAGCTCTAAGGGACTGGACACCCTCTTCTAGCCACAGGCCCTGTCATCATGTGTACAAACCCACACACACATACATATACGCATGACTAAAAATGAAAACAAAGGCTGGAGCCAGACATGGTAGTACACACTTTAATCCCAGGACTCAGGAAGCAGAGGCAGGTGGATCAAGGAGAGCTGATGCCAGCCTGTTCTACAGAGCAAGGTCCAGGGATGGATAGTGAGGTCCTATCCCAAAATATAAATCTCTTTAAAAATTATTTGTGTGTTGTAGGAAGGGGCAGACAGAGACAGAGAGGTATCTTGGGGGTTGGTCCTCTTCCTTCTCCTGTGAGTCCCAGAGATCCATCTAAGGTCATCATGTTTGCATGGCAAGGGCTTCTACCTACTGAGTCATTTGCCAGCCATGAATTCACAACTGTCAAATACTCTAAGCTCCTTGTAGTCCCCTGCAAAAATGACCCCTGTTCTCTTGTGTCCCATGTCCTTTGTAAAAGCTTGCTAAAGTTTGGATCTGAAATATCCCCCACAGACTTGGTCCTCAGCAGGTTAAAAGGTGGGGCCAAGTGGGAGGTATTCAAAACAGAAGCACATTCCCTTGGGGGAGATTTGTGAGACCTGGCCCTTCCTTTTTTTTTTTTTTTGCTTTTGTTTTTGTTTTTGTTTTTCCTTCCTAGTTTTGATTCCCAACCATGAAGCGGTTAGTTTTTCCACCATGACAAGCTACATCAGACCCAATGCAAGGGGACCAACTGGGTGTAGCTTAAAACCTCTAAATTTGTCAACCTTAACACTTTGTAAGTCAATTACATTAGATATTTGCTACAATAATATACTACAGAGCTTCCTTATACATTAAAAAAAAATACTTCTTAGCCAGGCAGTGGTGGCGCACACCTTAAATTCCAGCACTAAGGAGGAGGGGGAGATGGGACAATGGCAGGTGGATCTCTGTAAGTTTGAGGCCAGCCTGGTCTACAGAGAAAGTCCCAGCACAACCAGGGCAACAGAGAAACCCTGTCTCAAACAAACACACAAACTTCTTTTTCAGATGGGGTGTCATGTATCCCAGGCTAGCCTAAACTAATAACATATCCAAGAATAACATTGAACTCCTGATCCTCTTCCTTCTACCTACCAAGTATTAGGTTCTCAGGCACATACACCACCATACCCAGGTATCATTACAAGCCAGATATTCTTCTGGGCACAGAAGCCAGGGCAGTAACTGACACAAGCAAAAACCATCCCAGTTAAGCTAGCTTGGGTTTCACTGTTGTTATTTGTTTTGATTATATTTTCCCAACCTCTCTGCCTCCCTGCATTCAATAACGTCCTCAACAAGAACCCATGGTGTATATCTGACTCCATCTCCTGCTCTGCCATTCTGCTATCGTCCATCCAACATCTGCCACCAAAGGACTTGGGGCTAGCTTGTTTATCGATGCTTCTAGCATCTAACACATGGCACGGGAAAGTAATTCATTTGTGCAGACTGCTTTGCCCTCTAATAACACCAAGCCACAGAAGCAAGACATAGTATGTTTTCATTAAGCTAAGAACATATGACTGCACTAGCAGAGCTGCTCTCAGCTTAGCGCCTACTTAGCTAAAAGACCTTCAAAATATTAAGTCATTCATTCCTGCTCACATTAGGTATAACAAAGCCCAACGCTAACATACTCTTTAAATTCGGATCAGTAAGTTCAATGCCATGACTACTATAAAGAAGCCAACAGACTGCAGCGAATCTACACGTACCATTCACAGAGTCTGCTTTTCAGGATGCTAACTGCAAGAAAGGGTTTCTGCTTTTATTTTTGTTTTTTCCCCCATGTACTGGAGCAAACAAGCCAGAGCTGACTTTGCTCAAAATAACTGTGGCTCGGAACTGAAAATGGCCTTGACCTCCAAACAAGTTGTTTTCAGATTACAGAACCATTTCATCTTCAAGAATCCAGCAAGTTGTCTCAACTCTGTCAAATGCCACTTAAAATGAAAGGGTCATTAAAAGATTAGAATGATTTTTTTATTCAAACATTATTTTAAAGATTTATTTATTTATTATGTATACAGTGTTCTGTCTGTCTGTATGCCTGCTGGCCAGAAGAGGGCACCAG
>PVIU01015938.1:25873-46646 GCA_004026605.1 Ondatra zibethicus
TAGACCAGGCTGGCCTCGAACTCATAGAGATCCGCCTGCCTCTGCCTCCCGAGTGCTGGGATTAAAGGCGTGCGCCCGGCTAGGTTCACATGTTATCTGGCAGCCTCAAGTCTATCAGCAAGAAGTGCTGGGAGGTTAAACGAAGAGTACCAGAAGTTTTCAGCGATCTCACTCTTTTCCGAGGATTAAACATGGCTCCCCACCATGCTGTGTTCTCATTTATTCACCCAAATCTTGGGAAAGTTCCTTGCAAATACAAAACATTACCTGCAGCCCAACAAGCCAGTGTACAGCAGGGCTTTACCTTGGGTGGTGACTGCTGCTGTCTGCTGCTGTTTCCTGAGTGCTGCAGTCGTAAAGCCCGAGGGATAAATTCAGGAGCCAGTGGATTCAACACATATGTCTTCTTGAGTTCTAAAGCCTCTAGCTGGGCCTTGATCTGTTCAAATGTGATCCCGTGTAGGCTATGATTTTCATGACACAGGGCAATAAATCGCTCCCAAAACTTCCTGCAGAAAAGATTCAGAAATCTGGGTTACAAACGCCCGTGGGTGAATAGAAGTAACTAAAGATGATTTCAAATTCTGCCCACCTCAAGTCCTTAAGGTTAATATTCATATGAGTACGACAGACTCTTTCTAGCAAGTGACAAATCTTATGTTTGATGCGCACACTTTAGTCAGTCGAGGAGCATGCTACATACAAAACAGGAAAACAAAATACTTGACTCCTCCACCTATTATAGAAATGTGTTTGTGAGCCATATAATAAGGTTTTCAAGACCGATAGTAGCTCAATCTATAGAAAATCTGTACTTCTAGTCCTATACACACATACGTACACATGTACCGTGTACTTCTAGTGAAACATACACATCTACGAACATTTATGCTCTGTACAACAACTGGCCAATGCCACAATGCATATATAAAACAGTGGATGATGCCATGGCTGTCCTGATCTGTGTAGGTATCTGCTATGATAGTCATTTGATGAGGCTATCACTCAAAATTGCCTTTCTCAGAACTCATCAGTAAGTAATGAGTGATTATATCTATATACTACATATATAGAGAATACAAATTTATATGCTTATTAGTATAACTGGAAAGAATTTTGTGTGGGACTAGGGAGATGACTCAGTTGGCAAAACGCTTGCTGTAGAGCATGAAGACTTGAGTTCTGAACCACAATACCCACACAAAAAGGTTAGGGTGTAGTACCTATACCCCAAAAGGATCCCACTGAAGCCCCACGTTCAGTGAGAGGCTCCCATCTCAAGAAAATAAGATGGAATGGATGGAAGAGCACTAGACCCAACTTTCATTCCTATCACCCACATCAGCTGGCACAAGAGCTTACAACTCCAGCTCCTGGCGACCTGACTTCTGGCCTCTATGGACACCCATGACACATATATACAGACACAAAAATAGAAAGAAATCTAAAATAATAGAGTGGAGAGTAAGGAAGATGCTCTGACGTTGACTTCCACAGATATGCACACATATGGAAATGCAATACAATGCACTCACTCACACACACACATGCACACACTCAGACACAAGCATACACAGCACAAAAGAACCTAGATATGCTAGGTTATGTAAAATGATTCAGTCAGAACATAAACTGAAGCCATGAAGGCGATAATCCACATGAGGATTCCCGAAAATAATCAGCTACTCATATAGTTTTCTCTTAGAGATGCTTGTCATAAACACAACTTAGAATATTGACTAAGTAGTAAGAGCTAAGTAAATTACAGAAAATACAAGCAACTGGAAAATTTGCAATGTTCACTATTCATTTTCTTATCAAATCTGTAAATACGGAAAAGAAAAAATACATTCAAAACTTGTTCCGAGCATTAAAAAAAATTCACCCAGTTGGTAAGTAGGCTAATGAACTGAAGAGATATATATTTGAAAAAGTGTTCAACATCCTTCACAGTCAGGGAAACCCAAACTAAAACTGCTTTAAGATTCCATCTCCGCAGAGTCAGAATGGTCATCCCAAAGAAAAAGTGGCAACCAGTGCTGGTGAGGATGTTGGGGGAGGGAACAGCGTTTGCTGCTGGTGGAAATATAGCACTACAAAACTACAAGACCCAGCTCAGCACCCGAAGACACAGCACAGAGACCATGCACATCCCAGATGCATGCACCGTCATATTTACTGCTGCGCTTTTCATAACAGTTTGGCAACGGAACCAGTCTAGAGACCAGCAGATACACAGAATGCACGTATGCATATATACTTCAGCCATAAGGAGAGCCAAAATCATATTTACAAGAAAACAGATGTGATTAGAGATCATCATGGTAGGCAAAAAAAGCCAAACTCAAAAAGACAATATCATGTTTTCTCTCATATGGAGAATCTAGACTTAAGAGTGAGTGAGTGTGTGTGTGTGTGCATGTGTGTGTGGGAGGGGGTCATGAAAATAGAAAGAAAACCATGAGATAAAAGATCTTGGGGGGGGGTAAAAAAAAGTATGTGTGACATGGAAGCAGAAGGGGGGCTGAGGACCAGCAAGATGGGTTGATAGAGGATGGGTGAGGATACAGGGAAAGTGGGATGAGGAAGGACAAAGTACTAACCCAGGGGTTCTCAACCTTTTGGGCTGGAATGACCCTTTTACAGAGGTTGCATATCAAATATCCAGCATATCAGATATCTACATTACGATTTATAACAATAGTAAAATTATAGTTATGAAGTAGCAACAAAAATACTATTGTGATGGGGGTCACCACAACACAAGGAACTGTTACTAAAGGGTCACAGCATTAGGTAGATTGAGAATCACTACATTAACACACACACGCACACACACAAATGCCATGAGACCCATGACTTCGTATGCTAACTTAAAAAAAAAGGAAAATATACAAAAGTATGAAATACTCCTGGGTGCTAAACATCAAATAAACATAAAAAACAAAAAGCCACACTGGTCACAGTTGTATGCTATTAAAAGGTTTGGGAATGAATCTCCAAACGTGAAATAAGTATTACAAAAAAGCAACATGAAGAAAGTTTAATGTGATTGACTAACAGTATAAAAATGAGTACCTATGAGGTTTGAATAATAGATTATGCCATTGAAGACATGTGATATGGTTTCTTCCCCAGTTAGCATCCCAATGGCCAGATGGACAGTAAGTAATCAAGAAGGCTTCAAAAGCATCAGAGATAAGTTCATGATATAAAGTTAACGCATAAGTGGGTATGGGTGACGACAGTTTTAACATGCAGTTAATTCTGAACTGTGTTTCTTTACAGCTGTGTTTTACCATCTTATTTGTGGGTGCATGTGTTTAAGTACAGGCACATGTAGCTATGAGTATATGGAGATCAGAAGACAACCCCAATCAGTTCTCTTTCTATCATGAGTTCTGATGGTCAAAGTAAGGTTGTCAAGCTTGTACACCAAATGCTTTTACTTCCAAAGCACCACACTGGGCCTTTAGTCTTATTTTTTTAAAGATGAGTTTAAGAGATAGGTCTAGGCAAATAATCTGAAATATAAAGAAAAGAGAAAGTAAGACATCCATACTTGGGGACTTCTGAGCATGTCACATAGGCTAGGAAGATAATTATTTGGTTACAGGAACTATGTGCTGCTAAGAAATGCACACCGAAAAGCTATCCTTCGTTTTTTTGTTTTAAGAACAAAATGTGTAATGGTTTAAATATATAGCCCAGTTGGTAGAACTATTCAGAAAGAACTAGAAGGTATCCCAATGGGAATGGGTTTTGAGGTTCCAAAGGCCCACTCCATTCCCAGTTAGCTCTCTCTGCCTCCTGCTGTGAATCAAGATGTAAGTTCTCCGCTACTGTTCCAATGCCATGCTTGCATACAGCCAGGCTTCCCACCATGATCTTCATGAACTCTACTTCTCTGGAGCTGTGAAACCCAAGTTAATTCTTTATAAGCTGTCTTGGTTATGGTTGACTTAGCACAGCAATAGAAAAGTCGTTAAGACACAATCTTCCTAAATGAATCAAGTTTGCATATGTTTATGTGCTTGCGTGTACACGCGTGGTGTGTAATGTGTGTGCATGTGTGTCCAAGTCCCTGTATACATGTGGAGGCCAGAGAAGGACTCTGGATAACCTCCTCTACCATTCTCCACCTAAGAAATAAATAGAATTCTTTGTTGTAATGATAGAAGAAAACCTAAGAAAGGATTATCTCCAATACAGTAGTCATAATCTAAAACTCCATAGACCTTTTACAATGTTCAAATACCAACACAGCTCCGCTATCCAATATTCGAAAGAAAAATTTCAGGTCTGATTGATAAAGCATCAATTTCATAGCTTGGCATTTCAATTTGTGTTGGACTTCAAGACAAAGTACAAGGAATTTATTTACCTCAGACAGGTTCTACCTATCCCTAGCTAACCTGGAACTCACTGTATTGACCAAATTTGTCTGGGACTCAGAGATGTGAGTACTGGGATTAAAACTGTGGGTTACCACATCCATCTCATGATTTGTGTGTGTGTGCATGCCACATATGTTCAAATGCCCAGAGAGGCCAGAAGAGATGATGGATCCCCTAGAGCTGAAGTTATAGGAAGTTATGGGCTGCCTGACATGGGTGCTGGGAGCTGAACTCTGGTCCTCTGGAAGAGCAGCAAGCACTCTTAACCATTGAGCCATCTCCCCAGCCCCAGTGGATTCTTTGTTATTCTGCCTGGCTTAATCTGTAATATCAACTCCACTTTACATAGTTTCACTTCCAGTTTAAACAGTGGGATGTTCTTAGAATGTGCTATTTTAAGATGTCTTGACAATTTTATTAGTTTGTAGGTGTGGGTGTTTTGCCTGCATATATATCTGTGCCAGGTGCCCACGGAAGCCAGAAGAGAGGACATCAGATAACCCTGGGACTGGTGTTACAGACAGCTGTGACACCAGTGCTGGGAATCAAACTCAGGTCCTCTAGAACAGCAGCTGGTGCTTTTATCCAATGAGCCATCGCTCCAGCCCCTTAAGCTACCTTCTTAAATTTCACATCCCATACCCATATGGACCTCAGCTTTGAGCAGGATCTGCAACAACACTGAATTAAGCAAAAATGTCAAAGAGCCTCACATTTCATGGAAAATGGCTCATTAACCCCAGAGATCATAATAATAATCTTTCAGCTATAGGATATTTTTCATCTTCTTGGGGGGGGTGTCTTTTTGCTATTGCTGCTGCAGTTGTTTAAGACAGTGTTTTAATCTCTAGTCCAAGCTGGCCTGGACCTCACAACAATCTTACTGCTTCAACCTTCCAATTGCTAGGATTACAGGCAGAAGCCACCACACCTGGCTTAAAGGATACCATGTCAGAAGCATTCTAAACACTATAAATAAATTGAGTTTCAAAAGATGGAATTTATATTCTAGACCTGACTTATCTTCAGGTCCCAGGGATAGAGCAAAAGGCCCTGGTTCTGTCCCAGTAGCTGCAATGTGCAGTGACCTCTGGCACATTTCTCTTTTGTTTTTTGGTTTTTTTTTTTGACACAAGTTAAGTCTGAACGTTTCTCTTTTGTACTGGCTTCTCCGTGTACAGAACAAACAGTATGACTATCATTCCTCATCATGTTTCTCAAGCTTCTCACTTCTAAACTTTTAGAGAAAAACACAGGGAACGTAGGTGCTGGAGAGTCACCCAGGGCCTCGTGCAGCTCAGATAAGTAAGTGTGTACTACTTCCTACAAAGTAAGTCCTGGGATTTTAGTGGGGAGCACATTCTATGATGAATATGTGGAAGCCAGAGGACTTCGTGACACTGGCTCTCTCTTCCCTTTACGCAGGTCTCTAGGCTTATGTGGCAAAGGCCTTTACTACTGAGCCATCTTGCCTGTTCCCAAAATTCTTAGTTTCAAAGCTAAAAGAATTTTGAGTTTTCTTCCCCATAAAAGCTCTTTAAAATAAAGTATTACACTTTGACTGTCTGTGTATGAGTGCAGGCCGCGGCATGTGAGTGGAGGTCAAAGGACAACTTGTGGGGTAAGCTCTCTTCTTCACCCATCAGGCATTTCCAACACAGAAAGTGGAAATTTGAGAATTTCAACTGTACTCTGGGGATGAGAACTCACCACTGTAGGTAAAGGCTTCGCCATTCTTGGCACTCTCTGGACTATGGCAATCTCTTATTACGCTGACCATTTTTTAAAGAGAAATGTTGGCTAGAAAGCCACTTATGTCTATGCACTGAAACGTAATTTCCTGGATCTGAAAAGACATGATGCTACGTTTTGTGTATGTGAGTGAGGGCAAAGGGATGGAGGTCAGAGGTTAACGTCAGGAGTAGTCAACCTTGCTTTGCTGTTGTTTTTTTAAGACAGGGCCTCTCACTGGCCAGCACCTGGAGCACCTGGACTTATTTGGGGGTTGGGAGAGGCCTGGAAATTGGACTCAGGTCCTCATGCCTCAGTGGCAAACACCTTCCTGGCTGAGACAACCTCTCCAGCTGAACATAACTAATAACTAAAGGAAGCACAAACCAAACTAAATATGCTTTGGACTTTGTGTTAGCTTTGGTTCTACAATCACTGGTAAAACCTGAAAAGTCATGTGAACATACACATACACACCAAGATACACACACAGACACAGAAACACACATACATGCACACAAACTCACACAAGTCCAAAACATGTGTGCACACATACACATACATACACCAAATAAGTATTCCCTCACTGTCCTTGGGTCACAGTCTACACATGCATTAAATATGTTTCTATTTACCAAGTTAGTGAAATGTGTTAATGATGAAATCCAGGTGTAAGAAAGAATTCCTCCAAGGCTGTGATGTTGAACAACGTCACCATTATGTCACCATTCTGCCACATGCCACTCCCTGACTTGGCACAGACTTGTCATGTGCAAAACATATCATTTCTTCATGGGCAAGGTGGATCTCTGAGAAGGGCCTGAGTTTTGAAGTCACTCTGACACTGTTTTCATGAAACACATAACAGCTCTGAGGCCTTGAGTAGTTTTACTTAAAGTAGAACGGCTTGCTGTTCGGTGTTGGTTTGACTAAATGGGGCAATGTGTGCAGACTAAGCAAGGCAGCACCTGGCAGAGGTGGTGGACAGGAGCAGCTGCTGGATTAATATTTGCTAGTGGGGGAGGAAGAAGTTCACTGTATCTATTTCAGTCTAATGGACAAATTCTGTTCAAAATAACAATAAAAAGAACAGATCAAGCTGGTGTAATACACAGGAATCCTTTCCTGAAAACCCAGTAACACCTGAGACTAGCACGTTACTTTCTAATAATAGCACGCAAAGTGGGAGGGGCTGAAGAAGTCAAACTACACAGAATCCACTCCTCCATTCTCACAGGATCAGGGAGTCACAGCACATCCCCTGGTCTTGGCCTGTAATGTTAGCTGTATTAGTTGGTTGGCAAAGTTACTATTACTGATTTTATTACTACCAACTCTTGAACTGGAACCATGAATTAAACTATCCAAATGAAAGAGGCAATCAACATTCTCACCGTGTAATCTCTCCCTCTCCTGAACACTATATTACTCCCCTGCAAACACTTGGCTTAGTACATGAATTATTTGCAGTCCTTGGTAACCAAGATTCAGTTCGAAATAAGCTATCAGTAGACCCAACCTAAAGTTAAAAATTAGCCCTGCACAACTTGACAGCAGGCCTCAGGAAGAATTCTTCAATCTGCTTGGAGAAAGTGACAATTCATGTCAGAGAAAGACTAAAATTGCTAATTCTGTGCTGTTCAGTGTGGCCACAGAAAATGTAATAGCTTCTTCAGCAACATTCAGGCTGCTAAATACTCAGAATTACTTACTAGGAGAGCCCACAGTAATGTGGTTCCACGCTGCTCTGCCCATTCATCCCCCTAAGAGTACAGAACTGTTTGCATACACATCCTCCCATTCTGTATCATCTAATCATAAACACAAATGGCAAAAGACTGCAACATTCTGACATTCTAACCAACACACTCTGGATAGACAGTTGAGGAACTAAAGCAAAATTCTCAGGATGTGAATAAAATTAGGAGACTCATTAATATTCTTGGCCTTGATTGGTGAGATGGCTCAGTCAGCAAAAGTGCTGGCTGTGCCAACATGATAATCCGAGTGTAATCCCTGGAGCTCAGGTAAAGGTGGAAGGGGAGACCCAACTACACAGTTACCTGTGAACATCTGTGTATGTGCTGTAGTATTAAAGCCCACACATATATCATGCATGCATGGGTAGACACACGCGCACGCACACGCACGCACACATACACACAGAGTTCTGTAACCTAGAATACATTCCTTTACCCAGATTTTGTCATTAATGATTATAAACAAATTACAAATTTTTAGACATAAAAGTGATGCCATGTGCCCACAGAATTACTCCTAGGTGAACTATGAAACCTATGAGCTTTACTTTTAAAAAGAAAAGGTTGGCTGGGCGGTGGTGGCGCACGCCTTTAATCCCAGCACTTGGGAGGTAGAGGCAGGTGGATCTCTGTGAGTTCAAGGCCAGCCAGGTCTACAAGAGCTAGTTCCAGGACAGACTCTAAAACTACAGCGAAACCCTGTCTCGAAAAACCAAAATTAAGAAGCAGATTCTTTTGTCAGCCGTTTTCCCAGTAGAAGAGTCTACTAGCTTGGAGCTACATGAATGGCTCAGGGCTAAGGAGGGCTCAGCGTGGAGGCCCAGGCCTGTAATCCCAATGCTGAGGAGTGGGGGCAGGAAGACAGAGGTGGAGCTGGGCAGGCAGGCTCCTAGCCAGTCAGACTAGCAAACTGGTGAGCTCCAGGTTCAGTGAGAGATTCCTATCTCAAGCACAGGTGCAGAGGCTGCAGTCACAGCTCAGTAGCTAAGAACACTTGCTAGGCAGTGGTGGTGGTGCATGCCTTTAATCCCAGCACTCAGGAGGCAGAGGCAGAGTGAGTTCCAAGACAGCCTATTACACAGAGAAACCCTGCCTCGAAAAAACCAGACCAAACTAACAAAAAAACACTCGCTGTTCTCCCAAAGGATCTGAGCTTGGTTCCCAGCCACCATGTCAGGTGACTCAGAACCACCTGTAGCTCCAGACACCTGCCCTCACGGGCACACACCCATATACAAATATACACATATAGAGAATTTAAAATAAAAATGAATTATAAAATAGACTACAGGAAAGAAAAAAAAAGTGCCAGGGCAGCTTAGTGACTGCCTGACTTCTTTTTACCATTCTGAATTTATAGGCAGGTTTTGTCACACTTATAAAATGCAATTAGCCCCCAGCATATTTCTCTCTTTTTCATAATAGAATACTATAAATTTCTTTCAAAATTATTTTTTAGCAGTTTTTCAATGCTACAAAAGTTTTTCAATCCTACAATCTGACAGTCCTGGCTTCATACATTCTTAACTGGTCAAGATCACAACTGTACAGAGAAATTTCTAGATGGTATTTCAGCTATATTTTAGTAGAACCATTGATCTTACTTATAGCATAATGAATAATAAAATTACCCCAAAACAAGTAATGGTCACTTACTTCTATTCCCTTAATTTTAAGGTATTTTAATTTTAACCAGACATAAATATTATTTAAATTAAGAAGCCCTGCAAAGGAAGTGACTGTGCATGCTTTTAATCCCAGCACTCAAGAATCAGAAGCTGGAGGATCTCTCTGAGTTCTAGGCCAGCCTGGCCTACAAAGCAAGTTCCAGGTCAGTCAAGGACACACAGAGAAACCCTGTCTTGATACAAACGAACAAACAAACAGAAGCCTTAAAAGAAAATTACTACAAAATTCATCAACTTGGAACTGAGTTTTATTAGACTATATTATACACATGTATTAAATTGTAAAAAATAAATTTAATAATAAAAATAAGTTTTTAAGAAATTAAAACAATGAAGCAAGGAGAAGACAAAAGGCAGTAGACAGTAAAGAATTTAAACTTGACTGAAGACACCCCCAACCCCCACCTCAGGGTTCTGGCACCAGCTGCCCCTTCCTACAGCACGTCAGCTGCTGGTGTGGAAAGCTCACCCTGGCACTTCCACAGTCATCTGAGTCAGCCTGGTGGGGAGGCTCCTCTGACCAGATCCTTTCTGGTCCCAAACCACTTTATCTCACCTGTCACTCCTAAAAGCTCCTCTTGCTCTCATTTTTTTTTTGTATTAATTTATTTAGTAAATACTATGCAATGTTCTTATTTAGTTTGCTGTCAGTCTTCGTTTCCTACCCAATAAAGTGTAAGCACCACAGAGACAGACGTCTGTGTGTTTTGCTCACTGACTGACTCCAGCTAGAGGAGTGCAGAGAACACAGACATGGGGAGTATCTGCTGGCTACTGGCTGACTGAATCTACAGTTACACATATACCATGAACAACCACTAAATAACATACCTCTCACTAATACTGGGTGTCAGGTAACATTATCAGTAAGCCTAATTTTAATTCACCATGAAGTCATACAGATAAATACATGCATAAGGGTGCAAATTACTCCGTATTTCCCATTTCGAGTCTCTCAGTTCAGTAACACAGACTTACCTACACCTTCCGATAGAGCACAGAGCAACAGGGTCTCCCACCACAGCAACCAGGGACTGTGCTCTTGTGATGGCAGTATTGAGAAGTTTGTAGTTAGATAAAAAACCATAATCTAAGTCCTCAGTGGAGTCTTCCAGAAGTTGCTCTTTCTTTTTAATTGGCGTCTGCTTATGCTTGCAAGTGTGGCGTGTACGCACTGTGCTAAGAAACAGAACTCTGAATTGCTTTCCTACAAAAAAATTGGGAAAAAGGCGAGATCATCACTCAATCTCTGACAGAATGAATCCCATATCTTTAAAGTCATAATTGCTGAAGCACAAGTGCTGGCGAGACGTGAGGAATCCCAACCTATGCACAGCTAGCTGTAAGACGTGCGGCTGCTCTGTTAAACTGTGGCAAGGCCTCAAAAATGACACAGAGTGCCCATCTGATTGGGCAAGTCCACCTCAGAGAAAACCCCCAAACTGCAAGCAAGGTCTCCATGAGAACTTTGCATCCATGTTCATTGAAGCCTTGCTCACAATGCCAAAAAGTGTGACCCAGTGTCCACAGACACACCAGTGTAATTACACACAATGAGTTACTTGGCTGACACATGCTACAACATGAATGAACCTCAGAGGCACAGTGTTAAGTGAACAAAACCTAGTCACAGAAGGACAGCTACAATCTGAGCTTTTTTAAGCCCTAAATTGGACAGCTGTGAGATCTAAAGTACGCCTGCCCCAAGCACTGTGAGCAAGAGCTATCCAAGCTGCACTATCTAAGTCTAATCAGAAGAGGCCCTAAAGTCGGGAAATTCACACAGAGAGAAGGGAGAACAGGATGGTGCTGGCCGAGGACTGGAGAAGAATGGGAGGTTTTAATGGACGCAGGGCCTGTTTGGGAAGATAGACACTTCTAGTGATGGATGGTGGTAGTGATAGCTGTGGTGATATACCACAGGAATGAATGTACCGCTTGCCACTGAACTGCTCGCATAAAAATGCTCAAAATGCTTAAGTTTTTTTATTGGTATTTTACCACATCAAAAAAGTTATTATGATGATTGTTTTGCTTTTAAAAAACAGAATCTTGCTAAATTGTCAAGGTTGGCCCTAAATCCACTATGTAGTCCAGGCTGCCGTGAAACTCCTGACAATCCGTCTGTCTCAGCCTTTGAATGCTCAGATCACAGGAATATACCACCACGCCTAGCTTAATTTTTTTTTCCTAATCATTATTGCTGGGACCAGTCTTTGAGATTATCTAGCCAAACATCCACCCTACACAAGAAGCCTCTTCCTGGAAGCAGGGCCATTTAATCTCCTACCAGACAGAGCAGACAAGGCTGATGTTGCAAAGAAGCCTGATGGAGTTAAGGATGCAAACATCTGACAACGGTGTTAATGTCAGGCTTCAGTTTTCTCTTCTCTAGCCTCACATCTTCATCTTCTCCTCATCCATGTGGACACAGAATAGAGCATCAGCTGACCGACATTTACCCTGCGAGCATTTGTTTCTATTACTGAAATACCCAATTGAGTATGACACGAATGGGGGTACAAGGGAGCCCTTGCTCCCCATGATCCAGACACCGGATGACCCTTCCTGTCTCATCATGTACCTAACATCCCTGGGGCTTTTCTAGTGCTCACATTATCACACTGTTTCATGTATTTAAAGGCACAAGTTTATAATAACTCATTTCATGAACAGTAAAAACAAGTTTTCTGGCTTAAGGAGGTCTACAGATAAAATATTTCAAATTAGGCCCCAAATGCAGTGCAACAGAATGTATTATGTTGCATATTGTCATATCATAGATATCTGTGACATCATATAACTGTAGTGATAGAAAATTCAATTTGTTATTACTATTTTTATTTGGTATTGCAATTTTAATAAACATGCAAATTTAGTATTAAAGAGCTTGACAGGAAATGAATATATCATTGCTGGCCCAAAAGAGTAAAGAAATTTCTTTCTTTCTTTATATTATAGTTCTTAAAGATCTAAGATTATTTAATAGAATTAAAAATTCCAATCTGGACACACTTTAAGACATTTGAATAATTTGGTTCATTCCAGTTAACACTTACCTTGAACATTTAGCACCCTTTCTACATTCACATCAGAGAGTCTCTTTTTCCGAAGTTCAGCGCGTATCCTAAACACCTGATCAGCATATGGAGTCACCACACCAATACTGCCGTCATCTAACTTCCCCCATGCTACTGGCCACTTCCTTCTTAGCTCTTCTACACGTTCCACCACTTCAAATACCTGTAAACAAACATACTTGTTAAAATTACCACTGGGGTTTGGGCAAAGAATATGGTAACTGAAGCAGACTGATACATGGCTGCATTTTAGCAAATGCCATTTAGAAACCAATCCACTAAAGAGAGTAGAGCATTCCTGACATGAACATAGTAAGGAAGGTAACATTGCATTCACATTTCAAATAGTAAAATCCTGATGTGAGATTCCCCTCTGTATGCCATGAATACTGTTGGTTAATAAGCTGTTTTGGGCCTGTAATAGGGTAGAGCAGAGTTAGACAGGGAAAACTAAACTGAATGCTCGGAAAAAGGAAGTGGAGTCAGGGAGAAGCCATAAAGCCACCACTGGAGACAGACGTGCTGAAACTTTGCTGGTAGGCCATGACCTCATGGTGATGCACAGATTAATGAAGATGGGTTAAATTAAGATCTAAGAGTTAGCAAATAAGAAGCTAGAGCTAATAGGCCAAGCAGTGATTTAATTAATACAGTTTCTGTGTGATTATTTCAAGAGTCTGGGCAGCCGGGAAATGAACAAGATGCCTCCTTACAACAAAATCCTATAATAATGTGACTAGGAAACATTGAAAACAAGAAAATGTGCTGAGCAAGTGGCTACATTTTCCACATGTCCCATTCTTAAAGAGCTGGAGTGTCACAGAAAAACAGGGTAGAATCAAGAATGTAGGGAAAGCAGAGAAGCAAGTCCACACCACTCCGGTGCTTCTCAGTCTACTCTAGAGCAATCCAAGAAACTACCCAACCAACCAGAAGATCCACTAAGTCCCAGGAAGACAAGGCCTGGTATTGTCCCCCTTGTGACCTATTGATACAACTAAGTAAGGCATTTCAAACAGTTATGTGACACAAACCTCAGCTGGAACTAAGACAAATTTCAAACAGACTTTCAGAATCTGCTCCCTACTTGTGGTACAAGCTCAGCAAAGCCACCACATGAAATTCTCTATAGATTTTATACAGCAAGTTGCTTGGCCCCTACTTGCCGGGTTATATAGGGTTTTTAGTATAGTTTATCTACATTATCTCAATGAATTGATCAAAAAATTAGATTATTAATTAGAAAACAATCATATCTGTCTATCTACCTACCTACATACTTATCTACTTACCTACTATCTGTCTATCTATCTGGCAAGTATCTTTCTTTCTTCCCATTCATCCTTCTATCTATCCATCTATCCACCCATCTTTCTTTCTTTCCTTCCTTTCTTTCTACCTTCCTTCCTTCCACACATCCATCTGTCTATCTATCTGGCAAGGTCAATCAAAAATCAGGCAAGACTCTAATGTCATATAGCTGAAGTGGAAATTTTAAATGATGTCTTTTAACTATAACATTTATTCAGTATTTACTAACAATTTCTATTTGAAGTTACAATGTCTACTGCAGTAAGGAAATGAGAAGCATGGCTTTGCCTGTATGGACAGATGGGGCAAAGGAGACACAGGAGATGCTCTGCTGCACAACCCCAACAGTCTCTACCATGAAGCAACAACCTAACCACTGCCCTACCCTATCCCTCTGTTCATATTCGTACATTCTAAGTAGGATAAAATGGTTACAAAATGAAAACTGCCTCCCAACAGAACTGTTATAGCCTAGCCAAACTCAGCAAAGACCCTAGAGATTGATCCAAGAGCTTACGAGCAAGAGGGAAACGTCTGTTTAATGAAATCTGCAGCCCCTCAGTAAGAACAGAGAGAGGCTGGGCAACCACACTGGGGACTGCGTCCAGACTGCATCAGCAGCCAGTTTCCATGTCCCTCAGATCCTTATGGTGAAGAAGCTATTACAGGAGGCTTTAGTAACTAGTAAACACTGGTGGACTCTATTTTCCACAGTTCCCTACTGCAAAAGGACTGTCTTGAGCAGGTGGCAGCAGCTCCTATCTCCTACAGCACAGGGGAGATCTGAAGAAGACAGCAGGAGAAGAGTGTGGTCTTCCTCAGGACAAACACCCATCCTCTGTTCATTTGGTGGCCAGTGAGCATCAGTGAATCCCAACTTCCCTTGGTCTAAATGCAGAAGCTTCTTCCTGGAGGCTGGAGAGATGTTCAGCAGCTAACAGTACTTTCTAGTCTTCCACAAGACCTGAGTTTGTTTCCAAGCACGAATCCTGGGCGGCTGACAAACACTTAGTAAATAAAATTTTTAAAAGTAAGCTCAGAAACTGGCAACACTGCCAAAAAAAGAAAAACTTCAGTTGGATCATAATTCATGCCCCAAAGAACTAAAACTAAGATAACTGACATGAAAAAATATACTAGCAGGAGTCAACAGATCTGTGCTGATAGAAGGGCTCAGCAAACAAAAAGGTAAGTTAGAGAATACAACCTAAAGTGAGGAAAAATCAATGAAGAAAAATTTCCAAAGGGACCTCACTAAGTGGTGTAGGAGGGTCCTTCTGTATTTGGGTTGCTTTTATTGGTTAATAAAGAAGCTGCCTTGGCCTTTTGATAGGGCAGGACTTAGATAGAAGGGAAAAGAGAACGGAATACTGGGAAGGGGACAGAGTTAGAGAGAGCCACCCGCCATGAAGCTCCCAGGCAGACACGCTGAATCTTTCCCGGTAAGCCACAACTCGTGGTGACACACAGATTATTAAAAATGGGTTAAATAAATATGTAAGAGTTAACCAATAAGAGGCTAGAGCTAATGGGCCAGGCAGTATTTCAATGAATATAGTTTCTGTGTAATTATTTTGGATATAAGCTAGCCAGACACCCAGCAACGGGAGCTGGGCGGCCACCGGGACCAAAAGCAAGCCCGAGTGCCTCTTGCAACAACTAAGCTCCAACATGTTCTAATACTAGAGAAAATCAGATAGAAAGAAGGAAAATAATTAAACATAATCAAAGAAAATCAGGCTGGCCATGGTGGAACACACATTTAATCCCGGAATTTGGCAGGAAGAGGCAGGTGTATCTCTGTGAGTTCAAGGCCAGCCTGGTCTACACAGCAAGTTCCAGGACAGCCACAACTACACAGAGAAATAAAAACAAACACACAATATGTGCATATTTGTATATACACGTAACCAAAAATTGAGTTTTATTCAGCCATTAAAGGGAAAAAAATAGAGGGTTGGGGGCAAGAAATGGAAGAACTAGATCATCATATTAAATCTGAAATAAGCCAATTTCACAAAGACAAATGGTCTGTTGTCGTAGACATGTAAAATCTAGGAGATAAGAAATGATGCGGATGTAGAAGGATGATTATCATGAGAAGTAAGAAAGGGAAGAGGAGTAAACATGACCAAAACACTTAATACACATGCATGAGGAAACCGGTTACTCTTTACAATTAATAAATCCTAATAAAAATGTCCAAGGAAATGGTGGCTAAAATATGTCTTTCCCTGATTAAAAACACATATAAATACAATGAATTTCAAGTTAAGATAAACACACCCAGATATATACTAAGATGTGCACCCAAACATATCACAGCCAAAATGCTCAAAATCAAAGACAAAAATGAAACCTTGAGAACAGGAAAAGAAAACCAACCATGCCAGGCAGTAGTAGCGCACGCCTTTAATCCCAGCACTCGGGAAGCAGAGGCAGGTGGATTTCTGTGAGTTTGAGACCAGCCTGGTCTACAAGAGCTAGTTCCAGGACTGGCTCCAAAACTGCAGAGAAACCCTGTCTCGAAAAACCAAAAAAAAAAAAAGAAAAAAAAGAAAAAAAAAAGAAAACCAACCATATTTACAAAGAGACACTAACAATAAACAGATAACTTCTCATCAGAAAGAAGAGGGAAATTCAGTATGGTGGTAGGGACTGACCTTACATCCAGCAAAACTTTCAAAACTGAGGGAAAATAAAGACATTCACAGATAAACAAACCTGAGAGAATTTCCTACTATCAGAATAACTGACAAGAAATACTAAGGAACATTCTTCCAAACCAAATATCACCATATAGCAATGTAAATCCTTAAGTGTTGCTGAGGCTGTAACCCTGTAGATGGTTACAAAAGGCAGAACATAGCTGTTTCTTTTTCTTACTCCTCAACTGATTTAAAGAGCAATTGTATAAAATAATGTCAAGCTACAGCATACAGAAATACACTATGTGTTGACAGTAAGCACACAAAAGGCAGGTAGTCACAGAAAGTCTGCAGAGAGCTGAAGAGCATGGGAATAGTAACAGACGCTGGGCAGGAGTGCAGCTTGGCAGAGCAGCTAGCATGTTCAACACCATGGATATCCCCACAAAAGGGGAATTAAACTATATGTCTGTCCCTTTTCTTCTCTTGAAATTGTAAAAACACGCACAAACACACAGTTCAACAAGGTATCTTTCAAATTATTAAACATTGACACAATATGTATGAGAATGAAAACTGAAAAGGGGAGGGTAAATGTAAAGCTATGTTGATGTTTCTCCATATCACTAAAATTTAGTTAGATAAATCTGAAATAGATTCTGATTACATACATACTATTTGGTACAGGAGAATTGTCTGGATTCTGTCAATCATGATTTAAATAAATGCTGATTGGCCATTAGCCAGGATGTATAGGTGGGCCAACCAGACAGGAAGTAGAGGCGGAGCAAGGAGAATAGGAGAACTCTGGGAAGCAGGAAGCTCTCTTGGCACTCCTGTCCAGACCACCGAAGAAGCAGGATGTGACCTGCCCCACTGAGAAAGGTACTGAGCCATATGGCTAACACAGATAAGGATAATGGGTTAATATAAACTACAAGAGCTAATAAGAAGCCTGAGCTAATGGGCCAGTCAGTTTATAACCTAATGTAGACTCTCTGTGTGACTTTCTTTGGGACTTGCCGGCTGTGGGAACTGGGCAGGACAGAAATCCCAACAAGCCAGCCCTCATGTTACAACTATTTACCACAGAAACACCACTAAACAACTAAATATATAATATATGTAAGTTTGCAAATACATACACTGAAATAATTTAAATGAAATTTCCATCTGGGCTGACAATGATCCCCACAAGGGCCATTGTAGACTATCTAATAATGAAACACCAGCACTAGGCACTCTTTTGAGTTACTGTTCAAGGTTGTCTAGGAGACTCCTAATACACTATATATGCTACAGCTGTTACCCGCAGAGGTGAAAGAGAAATCCCTATTGTTGAAGATACCACATTCCTTGGACACAGGACCCAGAGGACCCAGTTGGATCAGACATGAAATCTTCCTCCCTGAGGACTAACTTTCATGGAACAAGAAAGCACCATGAAGACACACAAAGGAAGAAACAACCAACAGTCCTATCCAGTTAGGAACCATAGCAACCAGCATGGCACAGTAACCCTAAGGATACAGTACTGGCACACGTGCCTGGGAAGTAACCAACAACTGTAGAATTGGACTAAATACCCACTCAACAATAGGGAAATCATTCCTGGTGCTGGAAACCTAGTTAACCCAGAGCTAGTAAAGTCATGGATCTTGAAGGAGAATCTATAATCACCACTTTACTAATCAAGCATAATCCCTAGTTACATCTAAGCATTTAACTTTCTATCCTCACTCTTCAATCAAGAAAATTTCTCAGCATTACAGAAAACCACAGTTGCTCAAAATGCAGAGCTGGAAAGCCCAGTTCCAACTGATACTTATCCACAACACAACTCCTACACCTGAGGCTCAGGAATTATTTTGAAAGAGGTGGGGAAAGATTGTTAAGAGCCAGAGGCACAGTTTGCTATGAGATTTTGTCTCCTAGAAATGTCAGAGAAGCTAACCCATAAAGTCTGACTAACATGATTGCCTAAACATGACCTGAGCAAGGATAACACCAATTGACAGCTGACATGAACGGGGGAAGTTCTTTAGGCCTTAATTCTAGACAAAGAACTACAGGCAACCTAGGAATGCTGAGAGCAAGAGAAATGGTCTTCCTCAGAAAAAAGCACATCGATCAGTGACCCAATTCCACGTGGTCAGCCCTGAAAACATACACATAACATTATACAGACTAAGCATCTTGTATTTATATATTTAAGAGGAAAGTATACATACATACATATGTGTATATATACGTGTGTGTGTGTGTGTGTAAATGAAAGAAAAAGAGGCCATGAATTTCAAAGAGAGTGAGTGGATATATGGAGGAGTTGGAAGAAGGAAAGACAAGGGGGAAATGATATAATTAATAATCTCAAAAATAAAAGATAAAGACTGTAATTAAAAATAATAATAGCAAAATAAGAAGATACGTTAATATATATATATATATAAAATAATTGAAGAAAGGCCAAGTGTGGTGGTGCACGATTTTAATCCTAGCATTTGGGAGGCAAAGGCAGACAGTTCTCTGAATTCAAGGTCAGTCTGATCTACACAGTAAGATCCAGGCCAGCCAGGGTTATATAGTGAGACCTTGTCTTGAAACAAACAAAATCTACCCTGTAATGCAGGGGTTGTGAATATGATCAAAATATATGTGTGTATGAAATTAATATCATTAATTATCTAATTGCTATACACTCTAAATTTTTTTCCCTTGGGATTCAGCTGCAGTAAACTAGAACCTGATTTTCTGTCCGTGGAAGAGTCCCTGGGCAAAGTATCTCAAAGTTTTTAACAGCAGTTACTCATGCGACTGAACAATCATGCTTTCGGTAAGTTCAAAGTCATTTCAATTTCTCTAAGTTACATGTTTAATATTTAAAGGTAACACAAATGTTGTCTTTGCATTTCATAATACAAAAAGAACTTTTCCCAAAATACTATGAGTAAAATTGACAGACCTGTGAAGTTGTGCTATACACATTCTACAGCTTGGAGAGTTACCTGAAAAACTTACTATGAAGGAACAAGGGCCAGTGTTTGGCTATGATCTCTGGTGTCACATGAGGATTTTAGGCCCTGCGTGTTACTCTCTGTCAGCCCTCCCACCTTCTACCAAGAACAACTTCCAGACCAATACCTTCCTGCCTGAGTGCAAAACAACAAAGGGGAAGCTGAGCACTTACCTTCAGTCTTGCTCTATTTAAAGAAAAGTTTACCTGTTCCTAAAATGGAATGGCACAGACTAATGAAAACGTCAGGCTTCTTGGCGTGGGGCTAGGGTTTGAGCAAGTGGTACGGATGGTTTTCCTGCACTAAATTCTAACTATAACCCTCTGATTAATTTTTAAAGAAACATATGAGCTCCTGTTATGTAACAAAGCCGTTTCTTCATAAATACAATGAGCAGAGATTAGAAATGAAACACACACATTTCCTTCACCTTTTTGTGACAGCTGGAGCCTTAACCACAGGCTTCCTAGCCTGCTACTCCCTTAAGGCTTCCTTGTGAGTTTGCCTGTTGCCTGATCTGACGCTAAGGACACCCACATTCTCTCTGGAAAGCAGAAACTGGAAGAGAGAATTATGAAGCCCCTGATGAGACAGTGTGCCAATGTTGGAGACTGTGTGATCTCTCAGAAGCACAGGATTCTGCATTTCAACTCTTCCTTGTTCAAAATGATGCCTCCTTTGAGTATGAGCAGGAAATTTAATCAGTCTATTTTAAACTTAAGCAAATAATGCTCTATGTCAGAATAAGTTGGTTTTTCCTAACAAAGTTGTGTTTTCTGCTTTAACAATATTACAAGAAGAAAATCAGAGCTGGGCAGTGGTGGAGCATGCCTTTAATCCCAGTACTTGGGAGGCAAAGGCAGGTGGATCTCTGTGTCTACAAGAGCTAGTTCCAGGACAGACCCCAAAGCTACAAAGAAGCCCTGCCTCAAAAAAGAAAAAAGCTACCATCCCTGACTTCAAACTCTATTACAGAGCTACAGTAATGAAAACAGCTTGGTATTGGCATAAAAACAGAGATGTTGACCAATGGAATCGAACAGAAGATCCGGATATTAATCCACAAACATATGAACACCTCATATTTGACAAAGGGGCTAAAATTATACAATGGAAGAATGAAAGCATCTTCAACAAATGGTGC
>PVIU01015939.1:0-46526 GCA_004026605.1 Ondatra zibethicus
GAATGCAGCTGATCAGGAATGCCAGGGGCATATGTCACACTGGATGAATGCAGCTGATCAGGAATGCCAGGGGCATATGTCACACTGGATGAATGCAGCTGATCAGGAATGCCAGGGGCATATGTCACACTGGATGAATGCAGCTGATCAGGAATGCCAGGGGCACATGTCACACTGGATGAATGCAGCTGATCAGGAATGCCAGGGGCATATGTCACAGATGGTCCTCATGGGCCTTGTCACCGGAACTGCAAGACATACTCTGATGGTGAGGTCAAAGTACCCCCATTTCATGTGGGCACACTGAGCTTGTAGACCAGTGCAGGGGCACAGCAAGAGGAGGGTTCCCCTCTCCTGGGATTGTCCTCAACCCAAGGACTGTGAGAAGTTTTGGAGAATGCCACAAAGCCTGGGCAGACTTACAGTAGGACTCTGCCCAGGGCTGCCTTACAGGTGCCCCATGGCTAGGGATGGCTATAGGTGGAGACAGCTTGCTCATTTCTGGGCCACTCAGACCTGAATAATCACATAGAAACTACATTAATTATAATACTGTTTGCCCAGTGACTCAGGCATATTTCTAGCCAGCTCTTTCATCTTAAATTAACTCATTTTTATTAATCTGTGTATCACCACGAGGCTGTGGCTTACCGGTAAAGGTTTTGGGCATCTATCTCTTTCAGCAGCTACATGACATTTCTCTGACTCTGCCTACTTTCTCCCTATATCTCTGTTTGAATTTCCCACCTGGCTTTACTCTGCTAAGTCATTGGTCAAAACAGCTTTATTCATGAGCCAATAAAAGCAACACATGTACAGAAGGACTTCCCACATCATCATTTTTTAATTAGACAGAAAAGGGAAGTTATTGTGGGATGTCTTTCTGAATTTGTGTTGCTTTTAGTAGTTAACGAATAAAACTGTTCCAGCCACCAGGGATCCATTCATCAGAACAGGGCTGGAGAAGCCAGGACCCAGGACTTTGCAGCAGGCCAGAATACCAGCCTGTGGTTACAGCGTGCGATGGTCAGCTGGGAAGATAGGGGGACTTGACCTTAGATTCTAGTTCCGCCATTCATCCACAGTGTACCCTTGGTGAGGTTATTTACCCTCACTGGTCAAAAAAGGGGGACTTGGGCTGGGAAGATGGCTCAGTGGGTAAAGGTACTTGCCTCCAAGCCTGACGACCTGAGTTTGATTCCCAGAGTCCCCATGATGGAAGGAGAGCACTGACTTCAGCAAGTTACCCTTAAGGAAAGGACAACCCTGTGCCCTGCATGATCCTTGGGGAGAGGGACCTAAACATGGCTGTGCTCTTAAAGACCAGGCTCAGTATGTGGGAGGCAGTCACACTTGGCCTTCGAGGTTCTACTTGATGCTGTTATCATTTTAAGCGCTAGAACCTTCTGTCGGCTCAAATCCACACAACAGAGAGCGGTGGCCAGGGCTTCTGTGGCAAATCAGTGAGGCGTGTGACCCCACATGGGGCTTGCTGATGGTCAGTGTCACCATGAGTTCTGACTGGGGACCTGAGGCCTTTGGTCTTTGTGGTGACCTCCGGTAGAGTCTTGACATGTTTGAACATGGCCAAAGCTAACTGCCCACTTTTACTAGTAATATTTCTTTGGGGTGGTCAAGGGTTTCTATTAGCTGCAGCAGGGACAGCCGTTCTGGCCAGTGGGATCAGAGCCTGCCAAAGCTGGGAGGCCTAGAGTCTTCGGAGCCAAAGTCTATGAGTGGCACCTTGGGTTTGGGTTTCAAAATTTCCAAACCTGTGACCCTCTCCTGGGTCAGTCTACTAAGAGTTGCTCAGAGGTCATGGTCATCTTACTGGGGTGGAGGGGTGGCCTTCCCATGACTGGGGTCTGTAGGGCTGGCTTTCAGTGGACCTTGGCTCTAATGGGCACCTCCCGAGGCCTCAAGCCCCTCTCCAGAAACATGGGTAGATCTCCATTGAAAACCTTGAAGCCTAGGGTGGACTGAGAGCCACATGGACCCCAGGGCTCCCCACACAGCCTGCCTTGTCGAGGGAGAGCGATCCCTACATGGAGGCCTCATTGAACTTGGCCCAGCATTCACAGGCTCCTGCTCCCTGGGAAAGGAGAGACCCTTAATTAGAGTTGTCAGGCCTAAGCAAAATCACCAGTGTCAATTTCCTCCCTCTGGCTCTTGTTGTCAGAAGAAATTGGGCAGTCATTGACTAATACTCAGTCCATTTCCCTAATAGTTTATGGATGCTTGAGAAGTGGATTGGAAAGAGAGAAGAGGAGGCACTTCTGAGCCAGGGAGAGAGGGACTCTTCAGAATGGCTGTGTTCCTGACCCCTGCATGGTGTAGTGTCTTCAGGAGGGGGTTCAGAGAGCAGTCTTCAGGGACATCAAGGGTGGCTCTGTTTACTCAGGTTACTGTCCTTGCTCAGAGGAGGGAGCTAAAGCTTGTTGAGTCAGGTGGGGGAAGCTAGCTGCTATCTCTAGGGACCTTCTAGAGCCACAGAAACTGGTACTGACAGTCCTGGCTTCCAGACAGCCTCAGTTTCTCTATCTGAGTAATGGGAATGAATGCATTTACCACACAGAATTCTGTATGTATTTAAAAACCTTTCTGGCTTCACTTGGTTGTATGTAAGTGCCCTGCATGCCTTGTGCCCTTGGAGATCAGAAGAGGGTGTTGTGTCTTCTGGAACTGAAGTTGCTAATGGTTTGGGTGATTGGGAACCACCATGCAGGTGTTGGGAGCCCAACTGGATTCTTCCACAAGAGCAACAAGTGTTCTTAACCACTGAGCCATTTCTCTAGCCCCAGGTTTTTAAATTTGCTTGTAGGATTCAATAAGCCCTGGGAATATCAGAAATCACCCGTGACGACTGAAACCTGAGCTGGGTCTTAGGATGTGAAATTTGGGGTTCCCTGAGCCTGGGGTGCATCCGGCCCCAGATGGAGCCTGTCCCAGGAAAGGTGAACAGCACAGCAGAAAGTTAATGATGGGGAAGGAAAAGCCTACTGGAATGGAAGGATTGTGTATTTTTTTTTCCTTTTAAAACACTGTGGATTTTGAGCTGACAAGCTGTCACCTGGTCCCCAGAGTTGCGTGACACCATCCAGGGAGCCTCGCCTTGGTGTGGATATAGACACACCCCATGGCTGCATCTGGGAGGCCCACTTGGCTGTTCTCATTGAAGGTTCCAGTGTTCCCAGGCCTTCACAGTATTGCTTAATCCCCCCGTGAATACAAGCAGCCTTTAATTTATGGGGACACAGTAGTGGCCCCAGGGTCTGAACTAGGAATCAAAGCAAGTAGGCATCATTTACCATAAGCAAGCTGCTCCCCAGTGGATTCTGGGACTTGAGCATGAGGAAGCCCCGAGACCCCTGGGCACTCACAATAGAAGCCACCAGCAGGCACATGGGCGGCCCTTCAAGGCTCTGACCTCAATGTCCCTCCCAGAAGCTCTGTCTTGGAGGAGCCTCTGGGGAGCTGAGAGGGTGAGTAGACAATGGAGGGAGGAGCTCCCCCAGGCTGCAAGAGGAACATTGGGTCACCATCTATTCAGGAGGCTCCTCCTTCCCTATTCTAAAACAGGTCCTGAATGTCTGGGGTGGCCATAAATCACAGAAAGGAGGAGCAACCTGGAACCCATCTAGGAGGGTGGGCACTGTGAACCCCCACACTGAGTGGGACAGTGGTGTGCTTGGAAACATGTCAACCAGTTCCAGAAGAGGATGGGCCTACTCCTCAGCACTGGCTGACCCCCAGGATCTGAATACTGACCCTGGAGCCAAATGTCAAGGTCTGGGGATGGCAACTCAGACCCAGGGGTTGGGAGACGTGGGCATGCTCAGAGTGAGGCTGTCATGAATAGCCTCGGTAGCAGAGAGAATGACCCAAAGGGAAAAAACACTCAAGGGGTGATGAGATCTGACTGCCGTCTTCATTTTCAATATAATTTACTTAGTTGTATGTGCATATAATTTAAAATTTAACCGTGGCCATGTTTAACAATGAGCTTTTGAAATTCTTAAAAATACAGCAACCAGGCATGAGGAAGAGGAACGAGCTGGCTGCCAGGGCTGAGGACAGGGCTTGGTCCAGGAACATCTCACCACTCTCCTTGGGTAGCATTGGACTTTCTGGGAATGTCATCAGTTGTTAGAGTATCTGGAGTCAAGAGGCCTCCTGAGTTGTTTCTGAGTGACTTCTGGACCTAGGAGGAGGGGTACGGAAGCAAGAAGAGGCTCCATTGTGAAGTTCCTTTGACTAGACAACTGCTACCTGCATTTCTTCCAAATTTGACCTTCCCTACATCCAGGCCCTTCCCTGGGACCTGGCTCCTCCTCCTCCTCTGAGACCTGGTTTCTCTTCTCTTCTACTCTTTTCTCCCCCACTTCCTTCCTCTCCCCTCTTTTCTTCTCTCCTCCTCATTCTTGGGGATAGAATCCATGGCTTCACGCCTGCTAAGCAAATCCACTATCACTAAACTATACCCCAGCCCTTCCCACCCATTTCTTTTTCAGGAAAGGTTTCACTAAGTCACCCACAATGTCCCTGTACTTGCTATATATACACTCCAGGTTGAACTCAAACTTGTGATTCTTCTGCCTCAGCTCCAGAGTAACTGGTATCACAAGCTTGCATTATCATGCTGGACCAAGGATGCTCTTGAAGGTGATGATTTTAGTTTATAGTTCCAAAACAACTAATGCATTCCTCCCCCCTCTTTTAAGATTGCATATAATTGTTCTTGCCCAGGTAGTGTCTCTAAGAATCTGAAGTGGGGAGAGGCAAAGAGAAGCATTGGGACTGGGTGGATGGGGACCACATACACAAGAAACAGAAGCTGACATGTGTGGAAAAGAAAACAAAGAAAGGGTTTTGGCCTTCCTCCATTCTTGAGGCCTCTACCACCAGAAAAATAGGAATATTTCCTCAAAAATTCTCCATCCTAAATTTGCATCTTATTCCAACCCCTCTTCTAGCTGTTCAAGTTGGGACTGGCTAGCTAACCTGTGTAAACCCCAACTTCTCCCTCCATTAAAACGGGAGCATGTTAATTTCTACGAAGGTGGGACTGGGAATTAGAGCTCAGTCCAGTGCAAGTATTAGGATGTGGATGAGCGGATCGTTCTCATCCATTCTAGGGGCCCAGTAACGTGGGTCCTGGTCCCCGAGGTCCTGGCTGTACCTCCATCTGGAGGCCCAGTCCCTGCTATTATTGTCTCTTGGGTACCACAATGCAGACTGCTTTCCTGGTCTTTTGTCAGCAAGATTCACTGACACAAACATCAGGGAATCGTCCTTCCTCCCCTCCCCCAGCTGCAGGATATAGGGATGGTAAGAGCTCAAGAGAAATACCCAGGCAAGCTTCACATTTTCCAGACTCTCTGGGGCTCCGGGGCTGTGTTTGATCACTTCACAAGGGCCTGACACAGACAATCCAGGTTTGGAGGCCGACAGGGCAAAGAGCCCTGAAGATCAAGTATCACACAGGACACGCTTGGGGCCCCCAGTCTCTGGCAGGGAGCAGGACCAGTCGCTTGTGTAGGCTGGGACCCTCTCACCAGACACAAAGCAGGCCTGAAACGGGTGAGGGTATCCAGGAAGCCGTCCTGGCTAGGTTCCAGATAGGCCTGGGGTCTCTTGGGACACACCAGGATCTCTGTCCTCCCCTGCAGCCTGCTGTCTGTGAGGCCACATTTTTGAGCCCAGGAGCCCAAACAGGGGTGGGGATAATGGGCAAAGACACCTCCCTTCACAGACTTAGCCGAAGAGTATTATGTCCTTGTGAGTAGACACTTTTTTTTCTTCTAGATATCCTGTTCACTGGCAGGATTGTAATGTGGAAGGTCAAGTTTGGGTTACCCATCCAACCTTGCGCAGGAGGCGAGTGGACAGCCCAGGAAAGGACACAGAGGTTCCAGGAGGCTCTCTCTGCGCCTTAGTACCACGTGAACATTTGAGTCAGGCCTTCTCATTGACAGCCCATTGTTCTTCCAACCACATCATGATGGCTCCCACGGACTGATGGCTATGTGGTGTGGGGCAGAAGGAAAATTCCTTTGTCCTTTTTCCAGAGGGTCTGCGGCCACCCCAAGTCTGGCAGCTTTACAAGAATGGGCTTGTAAACTCAGCAACACCCCATAAGCCTTTTATGGAGCCTGCTGTGGTAATGGACACTAATCCATCCTCCCAGGCTAAACCTGGTGGGTGCTGGGGACAGGCAGCTATGCGGAGCCAGGCACCCCTTGACCACCCCAGGTGGATGGTGAGTACCTGAGCAATGTCAAGGCTCTCAGCCAGGGGGCACTGTGCAGCCAGCGTGGAAAAGACAGGATAGCTGGAAGCCTAGGATCAAAGTGTCATCCATGGCCAGTGGCAAAGGCAACGGTTGCGGGGGGTGGGGGGGGGTCATCCAAGAGCATGGTTGGTGCTGGTAAGAGGGGGAAATCTTGCCTAAAATTCAGAATTTCAAGCTCTGAAGGTTGTCCGTGGAAGAGCTTTTTGGTACACGCCAGTATTTCACACCCACCACCTCGGGGAAAAGTGGCAACTGCATTAGGGGAATGAGAGGCAGGTGGCATGCTCAGAACACAATCTGCTCAACCTGTATGAACGTGCACTGGGGGAGACTGTTGGCACAACCCTCAGCTCCCACTGGGTAGCAGCAGCCTCTGTACTTGCTTGAACAATGGCGTTGGATTCTTCCCTGCTCCTCTGGCCACTGACTGCCCTCAGTTCCTACCAGCCTAACATGTCAGGATTCAGTCTGTTAAGACAGTTAACAGGGAGTTCTCAGCTAGCCTCAGGGGCTATGAGAAGAGAGGAGATCCTGGAGGAGAAATGCAGCCTGGGACTCAGTCACCATTCTTTGCCTGCCCATTGGCCAAGGCAGGTGCGGCTGCCCCTCCCTCTGTGTAAGCCGACTGAGAGGGCAAACAGTGGGAATCTGGACACCCTGACCTCACCACAGCCTTGAGGAACCCAGATGATAGAACAGCCCTGAGGCTTGTAATTTGGGGAGGGAGTTATTTTAAGTCAGATGTGGACATTTTGCAAATGTATACGTATGGCATGAGTCATATGCGTACACATTTTAAAAATTGAAACCTTTCTGAGATTTATTTATTTTATGTATATAGTGTTTGTTTTCAAGGACATCACGTGCATGCAGTGTCCTTGGAAGCCAGAAAAGGGCATTGGATCTCCAGGAACTGGAGTTTCAGATGATTGTCAGGCCATCTGGGTGCTGGGAATCAAACCTGGGGCGCTTGGAAGAACAGCTAATGCTCTTAGTCACCGAGCCGTCTCTCTAACCCTACACACACGTTTGCATGTGTGTGGGTCCACATGTGTAAGCTGGTGCACGTGAAGGCCTGAGGCTGATGCTGAGCATCTTCCTTGAACACTTTCCACAGTGTGCACTGAGACAGGGTCTCCACTAACCCGAGCTAGCTGTTTTGGATAGTGTGTGTGGCTAGCTTGCTCCAAGGTTTCCTGTTCTGACCTCCCCAGTTCTGAGATTACAGGAGAGCGGCCACACCCCGTGACTCCATGTGATCTGGGGATTGACACTCTGGTCCTTTTCTGCAGAATCATCTCCTCGGCCAAGTATGGATTTTTCACAGTTCAATAAATGATAAGTGCATCCAGAAGTAGGTTGCCCGGGTTCTGTCCTTTGTACAGCCACCGTTTGGTCTTAGCAAGCCTTTTCCAAATCAGACTTTCTCTTTTGTCAAAAGGAATCCTGTGAGATTGGAACAAGGGTTTCTGAGCTAAGAACCTGAAAGGCACCAATTCTTCTCTGAGCCCAAAGCTGTGGGAGCCATATTGGGGAGGTGGACTAGATTTGTTTCTAATCCGCAGCAACCTCTCCCTGAGGTTTCTTGCAAATGGGGGAAGATGGGTTCCTAGGACACAGAACTGTCAGTTTGGGACAAATCAGGGAAGCTGGTCACTCCAACCGTGCCAGCCAGTAACCTACATGTGTCCAAAGAGCGTTTGAAATGGGTCTGTTCCAACTGAGCTGAGCTGAAACCATGAAACCTATAACAGATGCCAAAAAATAAAAAAACACTATAAAAAGATAAAATAAAAGATAACCCATGAATAATCCCCATGGTGTGTGTGTGAGTGCAAGTGTGTGTGTAGTCCAGGTGTCTTCCTCAATTGTCTCTGTCTTATTTTTGAAATAGAATCTCTACCTTATTTTTTTGAGTCTCTCTCCACCTTTTGTCTTAATAGAGGATTTCTCATGGATTTTGAAGTTTCTAGATTTGGTTTGACTGGCTGGCAGCTGAGCTCCATGGATCTGCTTGTGTCTGCCCCATTCCCCTGGCATGGTGGTTACAAATGTCAGGCCCTGTATCCTGCTTTCCATGTACATTTTGGGGATCTGAGCTCAGGTCTTCATGCTTGTGAAACAGATATTGACTAAGCCATCTCCTTGGCTCTAATCATTTCCATATCGATTGTGGGTTGTAATGATAATACTCAGGACATCTTAGTTAAAGAAAACTTATTAAAATTAAAGAAATTATTTTAAAAACACATTTTAGCTGGGTGGTGGTGGTGGCGGTGGCAGTGGCAGTGGTAATGGCACACACCTTTAATCCCAGCACCCAGGAGGTTGAGGCAGGTGGCTCTCTGAGTTCAAGGTCAACCAGGTCTACAGAGTGAGTTCCACAACATCCAGGGTTACACAGAGAAACCCTGTCTTGAAAAAAAAACGCAAAACAAATAATTATAAGAATAAAAAATTCATTTTAAAAGATTTTTAATGAGGCTACATCAGAAGTTTTTAAGTGACATTTTATCTGTGGCTCAGGAGTCTACCATCAGAATCTCCAAAAGCTTCAGAACTCAGATCTTCAAGACCCTTCCAAGCTAATGTTAGTATCTGGATGCCTTCCAAGTAGGTGTCTAGGCATTTCTTCCTGGAAAGCGCTGGTATGTACCCACCTCCATGTCTGGATATTCCAAATTGTTCCCCTCCATCCTCTTTTTTAAAATAATTTGTTTCATTTTATTGAGAAAGGATCTCATAAGACCCAGACTGGCATCAAACTTGCTATGGAGTTGAGAATGCATTTGAACTTCTGGTCCTCCTGCTTTGACTTTTAGTGCTGGGAGCCCACACATGCACTGCCATGCTGCTCTATGTAGGGCTTGAGATCATCCCCAGGCCTTCACGCCTGCTAGGTAGGCACTCCCCCATCCTTCCCCACCCCACCCCATTCCCATCAGCCGTCTTGCCCCATCCTCTTTTTGACCTGTGCTCCTCAAAGCCTAGGGCTGCTTCCCTCGCTGCTCTGTGTGATGTCTTTAGCTGTCGAATGAATGCTGATCTGACAAAGCAGGAACTGCCTAGACACTGGAGAGTACAGGTCGTGGCCTGATGCTAAGAAGGCCCTTTGTCTCCCACCCCAGACCGCGGCCAGCTGGAAGCCAGGTCACCAGGGGGAGTGGGCAAGAGGAGCCTACAGCAAGGAGGAGGCTCGCTGGAACACCACAGCCTGAAAGAAACCAAAGAAAGAAGCAATAAGTGAGAAAACTCTGTAAGCCACCAGATAGCACTGACCACTGTGGACATGCTCAGTGAGTAAGAGCCCCTGCTGTGCAAATTATGAGGACCCAAGTTCAAATGCCTGGCACCCACATAAAAGGCCAGGTGTAAAAGCAGAGACAGGAGGATCACTAGGGCTTATTGGCTGCCAACTTTGATAGACCTGTCCCTAAGGAGTAAGGCAGAGGGAGACAGAGCAGAACATACAGTGAACCCTCTGGCCTCTTTACATGCCTTCAAACAGATGAGTGCACCCACACTACATCCCACCCCACACACACAAATACGCATACACACACGCACGTGCACACACGCAAACAGACACACGCACACACACACATGCACACACACTGACTCTAGGAGGTAAACCAGAACAGAGTCTCCCTCCACTGCCCCTGAACCCTCTTCTATTAGCTAGTAGCAGGAGGCAGGAGAGAGGCCATAATTGAGGACAGGTTATAGCACCCTTCCTGGTAAGGAGGGGAGGGGACAACATGCCTGATACCTGGGTTTCCCAGGACTTTGGGATCTACCCAAATCCATCATGGCAAAAAGGACTTTTTTCTTCAGGAGCCACAGCCCCTTTGATAACCTAGGGTACTGTGACCCTCGTTTACCCCATCTCTCACCCAGCATGCTTAGGGGTCTGAGGTGAACTGGATAGGGTCTGGTGTATATATGTGAGTTCTTCCATTTGCTCAGGCTCGGTAGTATATAATTCACTGTTTCCTCTTTGATGGGGGCAATAATTCATTTGCTAGTTAGAAAATGAATGGAGTCAGGCACATTTAGTGGAGAGGAGCCCTGTGACTGCTCCTAAAGGAACCTGAGAGACAAGGGAAGGAAGAGGTTTCCAGCCCAGGAGGAGGGCATTCTATCAGTGACAGTCTGAATCCGGCTTCAAGGTCTAGTCGCCAACTGCAGTGATTTGACTCTGTCGTCCCTCCACTGAGGACACTTAGGCAAGCAGGTTGTAAGTTCAAGACCAGCTTGGGCTACACAGCAAGACTCCATTTCAAAAAGTAAACAAACAAACAAACAAACAAGTGAAAAAATAAATAAAAGCTAGAAAACAAATTATGTTTGCTTAGTTTCTGTACTGAGCAGGACTCAGCCAAGGCTCTCACAGGTGAGATGTCAGAGCAGACATCTTGGAGCAGGTGGACTTGGTCAACCTCACAAAATGGGGGCAACACTGATGGTGCAAAGGCAATAGTGCAAGAGAGCTGATTCTTCCACCAACATTGTAAGGTTGAGCAGCCCAGCCCCTCTGGGCCTCACCTTCCTTGGCTATGAATGAGTGAGCAGGCTGACGTCTTCATTCCATGATGCTTTAGGAGTTGAAGCCCCAGACAAAAAGGGGGGAGTTCTGAATGGAGAGAAGTGTTAGAGGATTCCAGAAAGGACGAAAGAAGCTACCAGTGGAGGGCTGTGGCTAGCCTTGTTGGGAATGACTCCCTCAAACCAGAAAGAGTCACCCAGTTCTTTCGCCCATTCTGGTTCATTCTAGGGCAAGGAAGTCCCTTGGTTTCACTGGAGTCTCAAACAAGTGGCTGTATTGTGTGTTCCCTGTGTGGGGGTGGTGCAGGCCAGAGGCTGGAGTCCTGGAAACCACCCCTTGGAGGGCAGAGGCCAGATCTGGGCTCAGATGGCACCACTGTGTTTTGTCACTTCCTGGCTTTCCCCAGCATCTCCTCCAAGCAAGAAGAACCCCAACTCTAGTTCAAGGAGTATGAGAGGGGTAGGCTGCGGCTTGAAGACACTCCCCACAGTTTGTTTTCATCCATGTTGGTGCTTCAGCCAACCATCTTATGGTTCCACCCCAGGAAACCACGGGGGCTTTTATTTCTTGATTTGTTCTTTCAGCAGATCCATTTGTAAGTTGTCGTGAAGGCTCTCGTGAGGCCCCAACTGAGCGTGTAAACCTGAGGACTGTTCAAGTGTTAGATGATGCTCTGTAATGACTTCCTCCTGGCTCCAGGCTTACCGCATCTCAAACAAGTTCCTTTAAGAAGAGGTTTTCCTTATGTTTTTATTTTACATGTATGTGTGTGTCTCTGTGTGAGTATGCACACTTGTATGCAGGTGCCTGTAAAGGCCAGAAGGGGCATCAGAACCCCTGGAGGCAGAGTTATGGGCAGCTGTGGGCCTCCCAATGGGTGTGTGTGGAACCGAACTCCAGTCCTCTACAAGAGTAGCAAGAATTCTTAGTAGCTGAGCCATCTCTCCAGTTCCATAAATAACTTCATGTATGTATGTATGTATTTATTATTTATTGTCACTTCCATCCTACGTTATGCAGATGCCACGCAAGGCCTTCTGCGGCATGGGTACCACACTCTGCTGTTGACCACTGTATCTCTGACTGCTAGGGCAGGAAGACTCTTAATAAGTAGGGAATCAATGTGTTTGTATGCATTGCTGCCAACAGTCTCAAACCATAGGCTGTAGATTGGGAACAAGTAGAATACTGTCAGGGCTGGTATTTGCCCATAGGAAACAAGACACACACACACACACACACACACACACATACACGCGCGCGCGAGCGCACAGGAGAGGGTAAACAGTGAACAGAGGAGAGTTTAATGAATAGCCATCTAGATATGGTCAGTATCAAAGAGTAAGGCAAAAGGCCAGAGAAACCCAGGGTGGACAGAGGGCGTTAACTGTCTGGGCCTACCGGGACCTAAGCATGCAGTGGACTCCTGTGGCCCCTGGCTGAGGAGCTCAGCTGAGCTGCAGTGCCTGTCCCACTCTCCCTACCCTTTGACCCTGCTCTCCTCACAGTGTGCCCTACTGGCTTCATGTGGAAACACTAGTACCTCACCTCACAGCGGGAGCAGGGACTATGAGACAGCCACACTGCTGTGGAGTTACCACTGGGCAGAACACCTCCCGAGCAACAGCAATTGGCTCTGTATCTTTCGGTTCCCAACGGTCAGAAATCCAGGAAGGGCTTCGCAGGGCTAGCATAGGGCCTCTATGTAGTTAGCTGGTGGCTGACATCGCAGTTCTGATGCTGCGTGGGTGTTGCAGAGATCGTTGCTCCTTCTCGAGCTTGCCTAGCATCTTTACAAGGTCTCTCCATATGAACTAAATCAGGATTCTTCACATAAGTCATAAAATATTACTTCTTCTATAGTCCGACATTTAGCCAGTCATCAGGGTTGCCCAGATTTAAGAGACAAGGTCATAGCTTTGAAGACACACATTCAAAGGTTGGAGGATTCCTCATTGTTGGGTGTAATGGTCACACATGTCTGAGACAGTGTTTAGGAGGAGATGGGACCACAGCAGACATTCCCATCGCTGTGGGAAGAAGGCGCTTTTTAGTGTCCCCCTCGCAGCAGCAGGACAGCAGAGGACCAGAGAGGGAAAGTGCCTGGCTTCTCACACAGCCAAGGCTGGCACGCAGAGCCCATCTCTGAAGACTCCGTGTCCAGTGGTAAAGGAAGCAGGACGGTGGGGACAGAGGTCCACTCTCCCACGCGGGAGCCAAGCGCTCACAGATGGCTTTTCTCACACATTTGCCTTCCAATTTCATCCCTGGAAGGAAGCGAGGAGGAAGCATATAGAGAGCAATTCCACACCCAGCTTTCACTTCCAGGGAACTGGCCAGAGAGATTGCTTCCTCTTCCAGGTGCCGCCCAGGCCGGGGCAAGGGCTAGGGCTTCAGACTGGGCATCAGGGCAGACATTGCACAAACTGATCTCTCCAGAATTCTCTGCTATTCCAATTCTAGGGTACTCTGGTCTCAGAGGCCACCTCAGAGCCCTTCCCTTGGGGTTACTTAGGGGCCTCCTATAGAACCAGACTCTCTTAGGCTCGAACCAAAGTCCCTGTCCTGTCATCTCTTCCTGCACAGGAAACATCCAAGTACTCCAGAGTCCCCGCCCAAGCTCTTTGAGCCCAACTTGGGAAACCTGAGGGCCAAGGGTTGTATAAGAGCAGCTGCTGGGTGAGGACAGGTGGGGGCAGTGGGGCCGATTGACAGCTTAGGTGAAGCTCCTGGTGAATCTGATGGATGCAAGCAACTGTCTCAGGTCATCCCCCTGCACTGCTTCCTCCCACATCTTCTCACAAAGCAAGCCTGCCACTTCTAGTCTCATCTCTGCCTTCCCCCATTGCCCGGGAGGGATGCTCACTGAGGGTGTGCCGGGACCTTGGGAGATGGGGAAGCAGGGTATGTCCAGGGCGTTTCCCACTGTTGTCCTCAAATGCTAGAGAAAAAGGAACTTGGGGGGGAAGGGCTAGCTTTGGCTCACTATTTAAAGGGATAAAGGATGATGAGGAAGGCATGATGGCAGGAGCGTGAGGTGGCTGGTTACATTATGTCTGCCATCAGGAAGCAAGAGAATGACAAGGAAATAGGCCCTGACCATCAAATTTCAAGACCTGCCCCCAGTAACCCACTTCCTTCCGTGAGGGTCAACCTCCTAAAGATTCCACAGCCTCCCAAACAGCACCACAGCTGGAACCAAGTGTTCAATCCCATGAGCCATGAGGGACATTTCATACTCAAACCCTAGCAAAAGCAGATTGTAGATGGAAGTTTCCATACCACAGGTCATACAGCCACTCAGTCCCAAAGAAATACACAGAGGCTTATATTAACTATAAACGATTTGGCCTATTAGCTCAGGCTTATTATTAACTAGCTCAGGGGACAGAGATGAGCAGAGAGAGACAGAGGAGAAGGCCATAATCTCCTCCTAGGTTGAAATACTTCAGCTAGTCCTGCACGTGGCCGGAGGCTCAAGAGCCTTGGGCTCTAGCCTTAGCTCTGCAAGAGCAGGTCACTCAGTTTCTCCAGTGTGAGGCTGGAAGTGACAGGTGTCAGTGCTCTCCAGAGGTGAGAAAGCGAAACTGAGAGAGCAGCTGTGCTCAGGAGCTCATGAAAGTACTAAGGTGTCGTGTGTGTGTGTGTGTGTGTGTGTGTGTGTGTGTGTGTGTGTGTGTGTGTGTGTGTGTGTGTGTGGTGGCTTAGACTGGTGGATAAGGAAGTAGAGACACAAGACCCCACAGAGCTAACAGGTGGCCAAGCCAAGATGCTTAGCTCAGCAGAGCCAGGGAGAAGTCAAGCCCCTTGAAGAGCCAGCCAGTGAGCTGGAGGTCCATTCTGTCCACTCCATCATCAAAAGAAAGTGGACCTGCATGGAGTCTGGGCTCCTCTGGGCCCACTGTGTCACTGCGACTGCATCTTGCTGTGTCCAGAGCTACAATGGGGCTTCTGACTCTGCCTCTACTCTGTTAATGCTCTACCTGGCTCAGCACAACTAAATCCATACCCACAGTCTTTTCCTTAGATAAGTTAGCCACAAAAACAGGCTCTACAGGACTGGGGGCAGCCAGGGGCTCACCAAGATCACCAGTGTTTCCAGGAGGTTGTGCCACTAATTCAGGCCTGGCTTCCTGGTAGCTTGCTGCTGTTGCTTAGCATAACATGCTTAAGGTTCCTACATATGTGTGAGGAATTTCAGAGTTTCTTTCCTCTTCAAGGCTGAACAATATTCCATCCCCAGAAATGTTCTCAGAATGTGTCTCCCTGGTGACTCTGAGTCTAGTCAAGCGGACAGTGAAGATGGACAGTCTTATCTGCGGATGCGCTTTTGGCTTGCTTCTGCCTTTGGGCTAATGTAAGTAACACTGCAAGACAACAGCCAGCCAGAGTTCTGTCCATTTATAATGGTGGAAATAGCAGCTCCAAATGGTTCAGTCACAACCCAGGCCCACATCCAGTGAGAGGCAATGCCTGGCTTTGAATTCGTACCTGTGCTAATTCGTACCTCTGATTCTTTGCCTTCCATGTTCTTCCGAAAAGCTGAATAGGTTGCTCGTGCTTGCCTCTAAGACAGGGATCGGAGCTGGTGTGGGGCAGGACTGCCTAGTGCTTAAGACCAAGGACTCTGACTCTAGACTGCCCACGTTCAAAAGTTGGTTCCACTCATTCACTAGCTTTGGCCTTTGCCAAGTGACTTAACCTCTTGGTGCTGTGATTGATTAGTGATTTCTGCTATGGGCTTAGATCAGGGCACCCTATGGACCAGATGCAAAGTTTGCTTGAAGTCATACCTTACTTCCAGGCTCTTTCCAGATTCTTGGTCTTGGAGATAATAATGTTTCTTCCAGAACTCCAGGAGAGGCCCCGTTGACGATGGTCTGTAGCATGACCCACCAAGGCTGTGGTTTCTATCAGAGTGGGAGCGAATGCTGATCCTGGCTTACAGCCTGTTTTCCTAGTGTGGGCCCTGATGGAGATTGGAGTAGCTGGACCCCATCCCACAGTGAGCTCTGTATGCCCTGCAAACTCACTAACCCTTGAGTGTTGCTTCATGTCCAGGGCCTGCCCACATTTCTAGTGGCTTTCCAGGTTCCCCAGAGGCTCTTTCCTCAGGATTTCTTTAGCTATAGGTTCTCTCCGACTATCCGCTTGCCTTCTGGATGGGTTTGTTAAAATGAATCTTTATCTGAGATGCAGGAAGAGACACCCCTAGATTCTGTCTAGATTCTATACGTGCTGGCCATGGCGTGCCATATGACACAGAGCACATCAGTGTGCTCAGGGCCGACAGAGGAGCAGGCCAGTGATGACAAGCAGGGACCCGTGAGTGGGCGATGACACAGAGACAAAACTGGAATGGAGTGAGATGGGCAGAGCAGTACGGGCGAGCTTATAGAGATCACCTTGAGTAACTGGCGGAGTGGACTCCGGGAATCCGGATGGGTACAATGCGATGTGTAACATGGCAACAGCTGAAGCCGGAGACAGGAGATGACCGGATGCTAGAGAACAGTGAGAAGAGGCTTGGGACTCACCAGATCTATGGGGCATGCTGGGCCTGCCTCTAGGGGACACTGCACATGCCAGAATCAGGCCCAGGGCGAGTGGGTTTTCTCCACCAGTGGAGAGTGATTTGGAGCGAAGGCCTGTCCCCCTGCCAGCGCGCCCGGCTCCTCTGTGTCCCAGGGTGATCTTTCACAGATGCCGAAAAGCTAGGAAGTGTAATTACGGGGAAATTGCACTCCGGCAAACGAGTACAAGCCCAGGGCTGCCAGGCCCCATTCCTCACCTGAGCCCTGATTGCGGCCGACAGCCCCACATCTGTATGTGCTTTGCAGAGGGGTGGAGGGGGTGCGGGGACCCCAGTCATTCTGCCCGAGGGTCCCTTCAGTCAGGAGAGGCTGAGGCCTGGGGCCAAGAGAGGAAAGGGAGTGGACTCTGGGAAGAGATGGGGGCAGAGGTTGCTCAGCCCTCACTTCCCTCCTTACTGGCAAAGAAACTGAGGCTGATGACAGTCCAGGACCACCTGTGAATTCGCACTCAGGCAGGGTTAGTCCTTCAGCACCCAGTACAGCACCCCTGGGCACGAGCAACTGGGAACAAATGGCTGCCCCACAGCTCCGCGTCCCTCAGTTCCCTCTCCGTCCTCACCTGCCTGCCGTGGCACCTCTCTGCCGGAGGAAATCAGAAGCTCCCAGGTGAGGGACCTCCTGCACTTCGTGTGGGCCCTGCTCTGGGCTCTGGTCCAGGGTAGTCCCAGAGTGAAACCAGCCCCTTCTTGTCTAAATCCTCATGGACTTACTAAATGGAAGACACTGCCTGCTGTAACCTCCCCAGACACATTTCTCCCTACTGGACACAGGTCTGATCCCAAGTCTCCTGGCCAGAAACCACCTGGTTCCAGGGCCTCTGCTGGTGTCCAGAGAAGATGCGCACCCCCCCCCCTTCTTACCAATCAGAGTTCTTCCCTGATAAAAGACCCTGGAATCAGGAAGCTGGCCTTCATTCCCTCTCAGGTGACATAAAAGGAAGCCATAAGCCTGGGAGTGCTAGAGGAGCCTGAGGTGGGAGGGCAAGGTGGGATGCAAAGAGGCTCCAGGTGGCAGCTAGAAATACATTCCTGTTGGCATTTTGGAACTTTCGATTCACCCTGTCTTAAGTCCCAAATCTCTACTGTGTTGCCCAGTGGCCCTATCGTATTGTAGCCCATACCGCTCCATTCATTCTCCCAGCTGCAGCTAGAGTCCTTTCCTGAGATCAGGAGAGCGGGTAAACGGTGCTGCCCATTCCAAGGGCAGGTGGAGAAAGATGGCAGCAGCACTGAGGTAGGACAGGACTGGCTCAGGTACCACCCTCCTGCCAGGGACCATGTGGCAAAGTTTGCTAAGAATAAACAAGCATCAAACAGGTAAACAGAGAAAAGCCAAGAGGGAAGCAAGCAGGCCCCGACTGGTGCAGCCGCAGCAGAGGGAAGGTGTGTCCACAGAGGGAAGCAGCGCCATCCCACGGGCCGTCTGAGGATGGGTAAGGCATTTCTGGAGAATTCCCAGCTTAGGGCTGAGGGCCTGGAGAAATGGAGCAAGAGGATGAAGCAATGCCTCTCCGTGCCAGCCACCGGTAGGAAGCGTCCGTGTGCAGCCCAGTGAGGCTGAAGGAGCGTGGCAGACAGGTGCACCTTATCCTCAGTGCAAGCCTGGCTTTTCAGACGAGCTCCGTCTTGAGTGCTGGTTGGGAGTGGAAGGTTCCATTGCTCACGCTGAATACCAAGGAGGGATGGGGTGTGGATGGTCTCAGCCGACCCTCAGTGGTCCCCATAACTCAAGCACACAGCTGAGGAGAAGGGAGTGGATTCCCAGGGTGTGTAGGGTATAAGAACACGGTGTGACCTGTCAACTTTCATGACACCTGTGAACTAGTTTTCTGTGACAGCCGCCACCCAGGGGACATGCTGTTATTCCCACTGCTCAGATAAGAACACCAAGGCCAATGCTGTTCCTCAAGAGTTCAGAGTCTAAGGGACTTAGTCCCTTCGCCACATCCCCTATTGGTTTCTGTGCCCATCCTGCATCAGTTTTCCAGGCCAGGTAGTCATGGGGTGGGGTTGTGTCCTGCACAGACCTCTTTGGAGGGCCCTTGGTGACTCCTTTTCTTTTACAGAAAGGTGAGAGTGCATCTGGCAGAGCTGGCCCCTCCTTCCACTCTCTTCTACACAAGCCCACAGCTCTCCATGGCTTACAGCCGATCCCGTCTCCATCATCAAGCCCCTCTTTACCCCTTAACTTATGGGCTGATTTTATTGTCGGCTCTCAGAATCCCTTGAAGGCTGGCTTCTACACCAGCACACATGACAGGCATCATCCTCAAGGGTTTGCCCCTCTGCCTCTAGGCCACTAGAAAGAGGCTGAAAGTCTGTATTCCCCATACAGCTCAGTGCCCCTGGGTACCTCTGTGCGCTCTCTGGGAGCACAGACAGAAGGACACTCCGGAACACTAACTGTTCTCTGCATTTATCTAAGATGGCTGTCCTTAGCATTACATTGCTCTGTGGCAGGCTTTCCTGGGACAGGACGAAGAAGGTCAAGACTCCTCCGAAGAAGGTCAAGACTCCTCACAGCTGCTCTGCACAGGGTCCTAGGGCCATCCATGTCCTCCTCAAGCTCGTCACTGCTAAAACCCTTCTACCAACAAGCAGGCCCCCCTCAGATGAGGCTCCTCTCCTGCCTGTGCCTTGGTCTTCTCAACAGTCATAGTGGAGGTTAACCAATCCTTCCCAGGACCTCCCAGGAAACCCTCTCTCTGCAGAGGCTCTCCAGATGGAACCAGAGAATGTATCCAAGAAACTACTGCTAGAGGATACTTTGTTGTGACTCGGCAGTCATCAGCTGGGCTTGGGATGATATTATTTTTCATGGTTATTTACCATGTTATCACATTGGATCCTTTCCATACAGTCTGCATTTTCCCCCATCAATCTCTGAGTGGCTATTAAAACTCACTTATGTTTTGATTTTATGAGAAAGGGTCTTACTATGCAGATACAGTTGGTCTGATGCTATGTAGCCCAGGCTAGCCTCACACATGTAGCAATTTTCCTACCTCAGAGTCCGGAGTACTGGGATCATAGACATGAGCCAACGTATTTGGTTACAACCCATTTTCTAGCCGAGGACACCAAGGAACATGGGGATGATGTGACACTCACTGTCCCTCCAGCAACTGGCCAAGACAGACCTCGCGGCAAAGACCTCGGGCTCCTCCGGTTTGTCCACCTCCCAGGCAAACCCAAGTGGCTGAAGCAGGCCGTTCCGGCTCCTTGTACCCTCTGTGACTGCTCTGCCCCTGCCGGATTCCCTAGGTGTCAGGCCTCATTAGAGCAAGTGAGGCAGGCTAGTGTGGAGGGGCCGATGACAGGTATACAGTCTGACCGCGGCTCCCTTCAAATCATCAGCCCGTCTGGGGCGGGAACACGCCTGGAACCGGGCAGCGGCCCCTGGCTTGGCTGCACAGTCTCATGCATATTAAAAACATCTTTGGCACGCCTTTCCCCTTACTGTTCCCGCTCCCTAGTTTTCTCCTCTACCCTACAAAAGCAGACAGAGTTAGTTGGCTGTGTGAGCGCCCCTGCTTCAGAAAGGCCCCCAAGCAATGACTACCCAGAAATTATGTTTGACTGTCATCTATGGAGACTACTGTGGCAGAGGACTGTGCCCTGGTGAGTCTGACCAGGACCAGAAGCTTGACTTTAGGCTGCAGCTGCTAGGGAAGGAGGTGTGTGTGTGTAGCCTCAGCCTGGTGCACTAAGAACCACTGGCATGGTGTGCATGCTGATCTCCCTCCATGTTTGAGGAAGTCCCCACAGTGTGCGCTAGCCTGGAGAGGAGAAAGAGCCGGCCACTGAGAAGCTGAGAGAGACAGACCCTTTTTTCCTCCCAGAAGTCCTTGCAACCAGAAAAAAGTGGGTATGTGAACAGTGCCAGCCAATCTGAAACCTGCCCAGGCTCCCATTTGGTAGAGGGTTTAGCCCCATGGCTAAAGTGACCATTGCAGGTATTGGGCACACAGAACTGGAGGTGACACATGAGAGCCTCTCTGGGCATGTCTTAGAAGGTGACTTCAGCTACTCTGTTCTTTCCGGTTCTGAAAAATTTCTCACACTGTCTCTCTAGCCTTCCTGATGGCTCTGAGCTATTACTGCGTGTATGTGTGTGTGTGTGTGTGTGTGTGTGTGTGTGTGTGCGCATGTGTGCGCGCACCTGCATGCATGCATGTGTGTGTGAACATATGTGTGTGAGCATATGTGTGTGTGCACACGTGCACATGCATGCATGCGTATGTGTGTGAGCATATGTGTATGTGCGCACACATGTGTGTGATTTTATGCGTGTGTGAATGACACCATATGCGTGTATGTGTGTGTGTGTTAGCCTGAGAATTTCAGCTTGAAAGCCTGTGATCACTTTAATTCCCAACAAACATTGATGTAACTTCACTTATTAGACACACTTTGAAAATGAGAAAATGAAGGTACAGAGTGATTAAGTAGCAAGAGGTACAAGAAATGACAGGGCAAGGACTCGAACCCAGGTCTGTGGAGTTCAAGCCTGCGCTCCCAACCAGGTTGATAAAGAGTTTCTAGAAGCATGACTGACAGCCCCAGAGGTGCCCACGTGCCTGAATATATGAACATGTTCCTTCTTGGAACAAAGGGGCTTTTGCAGACAGAATCAGTTGAAAGGCCTTGAGACGAGGAGGTGGCTTTCATGGTTCAGGGGGCCTACTGTAATCAGTGTCCTTGTAAGAGAAAAACAACCTCCAACAACAAAACAGTATGAGGAGGGGTCAGGGTGACCAAAATGGCCAGCTGACTTTGCGGGTGCAGGATGGGGCCAGGAGCTGAGGAGTGCGGCTGCCTCTAAAAGCTGGCAAAGGCAAGAGTGCATCTACCTTGGAGCCTCCAAAAGAAGCTCCGGACTTTAGCCCGGTGCCTGGTACCAGAGCTGTAGGGTGAGAAATCCTGTTGCTTTGGGCCTCTTTCTTTTGAGTAATTGTTGTCTGGCTCCATACCATGCATCCTGGTCTATAAAAACTGCATCTTTTTAAGGCACATTGGATGGAATACATGTTCCTATGTGTTCTGTCATGGCTGAAATGCCAAAGCCTTGAACAGACTCCTATTCGTCCTTCAACACTGAGCTGGCAAGAAGCAGCTCGGCATCCTGGGTTGGGGGACGTGAGAAGGCAATGAATTAACAGCATCAAACCATGTTGACTTCTGAGTGACAGACAGTGCAACGTGACATGAGAGTCTGATGCTGGAGGGAGCTGGGAGGAGCCTGTACAAACTCCTGGCCCTTTCTCTGTGACTTTTCCACAGAGCTAAAATCAATCTACCTGGGTGTGTATGCCGGAAGCTGAGGCGGGAGGATGGAGATTCCCAAAGGAACAGGATATTTATTTTTATTTATTTAAAGCCACGCTGTCTGAGGCAAGTGTTCCTGCGCTGTACCCCTGTAGTGCCTGGTTCTTTCCCTTGGGCGGTTTACTTGTCAAAAGCAATGGTGGTCCTGCTCACTAGATTGGAACCTCCTGGGACACCTGTGTGTCTAGCCTGTTGCGCACACACCATCCTCCATGGCTGCCCCATGCCATCCTCACTACAGCCCAGGTGGCGAGTCAGGTCCTTATCATGCCTGCATGATAACCTGAGTCCCAGAAAATCCAAAAGTCACAAATCAAGTCAGTAGTGTGGATGGGACCGGGATTTGAATAGCTCTGGCTATTCAATGTGGACCCACATTTTCTGTTTGAACTCTGCCCTGGGAAGCCATGTGACTTGGGGACTGAGTTGACTTCTGGTATCAATCGTGTTACCACCCCAGCTGTGTAACTCTGGACAAGCTACTCAGTCTCTCTGAACTCACTTCTGTGTTCTGTCAACAGCGTCTGTACCAAAATGACCGAGGCCCATGGCAGTCATGGTAGCAAAAAGACTAACGGTGGCAAATGGTAACCACAGTGAAGACAGAGGAAGCAAGGTGATGGCTGATAGAACAGTGCAGGAGGAAAGGGATCTAAAGTTTCTGGAAGATTCTACCAACAGTAAACCAGATGATGGGGACCGAAAAACTGGCATAGCTGGTGAGAGTCCAGCAGCCCCGAAGCCAGAGCAGAGAGAAAGAAAGGGGTAGAAAGCTGTCCCTCCCTAGCCTGTATATTCAGGGGTCTCTTACATTGCCACAGGGCTGTGGGGAAGGCATCCTTGGGCCTCTAGAGCCTGCTCCTGAATCAAAAGCATGCTCTGGTCCCCGCCCCAGCAGGAAGCTTTTGTTTAGGGGGGGAGGGCAGAGAGGAGCGCCCAGTGCCACATGCTCCAGTCCTCCCCCGCAGCATGCCTGCCATAACCCAGGTGGGTGGGAGGCTGTGGAAGCCCTTGCCACCCACCAAGCGAGGTTCCAGAGGCCTGGCACAAGGGCCTGGCACCACCAGGAGAGGTGGCGGCTGTCAGCACCAGGAGAGCAACATTCCAAGACTCAAGAATAGCCCAACCACAAGACAAGGAGTCCCTCCCTGTTGGGAGCGTCTTCCTCCCCCTGGAGCATCAGGGACACATGTTGGGCGGCCTGCGGTTCCCCGAAACTGCTAGGAGCAGGATCAGTTTTCAGGTAGACGGCAATTTCCTGTGACGATCAGAAGCCCTTGCTAGGCCTGGTTGGGTGCGAAGAGATGATTCATGTTATTGGGGACAACTGACTGATGTCAATAACAAGAAAGGACTATCCATGCCACTGCCCATCAAAGGAGATTTTATTGTTGGTTTGAGACCCGGGGCTGTATAAAAGTGTTGACTGAGCCTGAATCCCATTGTGAATGCCAGGACACACACAGAGACTTCAGATCTACCCTGGTCACACAGTGTTGTGTTGTTGAGTTGTTAAATAACAGGTGTTCCGTGTTGGGTCCCACTGTCCTGGGACTGGGTGTGGCATGACAAAGTAAGGCCCTTGTTCTCCTCACCTTTTTAAATGATGACAGGAAATGGGAAGAACAAAGTGGACAACAAAGAAGGACAGTGGGTGATAGAAAAAAGTGAGTCACAGCCACCAGGGAGGGAGATGGGCACCAGGCGGAACTGGTGGGTGGTAGTGGTGGTCACGGAGACAGAGTCTTTGAAGTCTTGAAGGCATTCTGCAGTGTGTCTAAGATAACAGAGGCCACGTGAGTGTGGTAAGTAGAGGCGGAGTATGACCTGGTCTCCTTCCAGCTGTGCTGATGTGGGACGGAAGATGAGGCCGTTTCAGGCTCTGCCAGAAAAGCTGCTGGCTCCCAGGAGGGCTGGAGAAGAGTGGGCAGGATTCTGGGAGGTGAGGTCACAAGAGATCTAAGGGAGATCCATAAAGAGCTTGGTGTAGGCAAGAATGACAACATGGATGTTGCCACTCATGTGGCTATCCTAAGAGAGGACACAGAATGGTCCCAGAGCCTGAGAATGGCCTCGGAGGAAGGAGAGAGGAAGAATGAACTGATCGAATGGAAGAACAGGTTCTGATGCCTCAGCACGGTTGGGTACACCATGGCCTGAAGAATGAGAAGAGGTGCAGTTAAAGACTAAGGCGGCAGAATGAAGAACTGGAGTGCTGAAGGAGGCTGAACACAGGCGTCCCTGCATCGTCTCTACGACGTCTCTGGAGCACAACCCATAAGCATGCACAGTTTGAAACCACACCAAAAAGTGGCAAAGGAAACGTCGTGACAGCTCAGCAGGGAAGAGCACCTGTGCCCGAGCCTGTTGCTGGATTCCAGGACACAAACAATGGAAGGGAAAACCAGCTCCCACAAGATCTTTGGTTTTGGTGGTGGTGGTGGTGGTGGTGGGGGGGGGGTTTGTTTGTTTTTGTTTCTCTGGTCTCCACATGTACACTGTGACCGACAGTAAATAAATATAATTTAAAAATGTAAATGGCCAATAATGGGCTGCGCAGGTGGCTCAGTGAGTAAAAACACTATGTATGTCTGAAGGCTTAGTTCATTCTCCACAACCCACATAAAATGTCATCTGTAACCTTTGCCCCTCTCTGGTGAGAGGCAGAGAGAGACAGGAGAGTCACCTGGAAGCTCAATGGCCAGCCAGCCTGGAAAACACAGGGGAGCAGAAAAAGTCCTGCCTCAGCAAGGTGGGAGGAGAGAATCACCCCCAAAAGTTGTCCTCTGACCTTTGCACATGTGGTATGACTTGTACATCACACACACACACACACACACACACTTGTAAAACAGCTAAGAACAACAACAAAACTCAAAATATAAAAACATGAAGTGAGTGTTCTGTTATTTTAGGTCTAAAATTTTCATCCTTCCCACCCTCTTTGCTTTCTTATATCCTTCCTTCCTCCCTCCTCTTTCTTTGGTACTGGGATTGAAGCCCTGGGTCTCCTGCATCTTAGGCAAGCACTCTACCATGGATCTCCATGGCCAACCTGATGAGACATGGGATGACCTGGATTACAGGCCTCTGAGCATCCTGTAAGGGGCCATCTGGATTGGGGTCACTGAAGTGGGAAGACCTGCCCACTGTGGGGGGAACATTCCCTATGCTGAGATCACAAGCTATATAAAAATGGGGAGGTGAGCTGAACAGCAGCACTCCTCCCTCCCTCTGTCGGCTTCCTGACGTATAGGCAATGTGGCCAACTGCCCCAAGGTCCTGCTGCCTCAACTTCCCTGCAATACCGGTTTCTAATGTCAAATGGTGAACCAAACTAAGCTGTAAGCTGCTTCCACCAGGGCATTTTACCACAGAAACAGAGAAGTAGCTCAAGCAATGCCCACATCAAATGATAGGTTTGCAGGTCCCGCTTGTAAACTACGTGTTGCTTCTTGTCACGTCAAGAGTGTTCTCTGCCTTGATGTCATATTTGAGTTGCTTTCATGGGAGGACACGATAGAATACTAGATGCATTCTTTCTTTTCTGATCATGGCTTGGGAGGGTTTGCTTTTCTACTGTCACATGGGAAGCCGTACATTCTTAACTTCCTAAGGAGGAAGTCCAGGAATGAGGCATGAATGTCCTGGAGCTCACCACGGTCTTTCCAAAAGTTTCCCAACCTGGTACCCCAGCATGAAGGAGGCCCTGCGGACATGACCTTGGGCCCTACACCCTCATTTCCTCAAAGTTCTTCTTCTTTTATCTGTCTTGGGTTTAAGATTCTGGGTTAGGTTGCCTTGTAATGATAGATCCTGTCACTCAAAAACAGTTTTAGACTCCCAGTGGCGCCACGGGCTCTGCCATTGTCTTTGAAGATGCTATGCGGAGGCTGTGGCACTCAGCTGCCCGAGGTTTTTTTCAGGGCTGCTTAGTTCCTGACCCCGCCCACAGCCCTACTTCCTTGAACTTGAACATGCAGTTTTCATGAACTCCAGGAAGCATACAAGAAACTCCAGACATGAGCATTTCAATCCCATGTGCCAGGTGTCTTGAGTGAATGTGGAGCAGAACTCTGATAGATTTTACGTGGATCTGAATAGCGACCCAGCGGGTATAGTTCAGGGCTTACTGATGTGGTTTGTGGTAATGTCACTAGGTTGATGTTCATTGTTTCTTTCATGAACTCCAGAAAGTAAAATTACACGAAAATCAAAATGGTTGACAGGAAGTGAATGGAGTTTGAGCAGGTGGGAGGTTGCGGACATCTACTAAAGGCAGGACTGGTCTGATGGGTGGGATGGGGTGGAGGTCAAGCCGGATGCCCCCCTTCATCAGTAACGTGGACCAGGTTTTGTGTCAGGTATTGAAAACTGCTAGATTGTGGGTGATGGTGTGGGAGTTAGAACCCACAGGAACGTAACAGCGCTTATTTCGCCTGCGTCTTGAATGTCCCCAAAGGCCATGTGTTGAAGGCTTATCAGCAGTCTGGTCTGCACAGTGAATTGCATACCATCAAGAACCACACTGTGAGACCCTGTCCAATAATAATAATAATAATAATAATAATAATAATAATAATAATAATAATAAAACAGAAGGTATCCTGGATCCATTTGGAGTTGCATCTTCCAAGTCTTTAAATCTTAAGATATTTAAATTTTTACCTAAGGTAAAAATTAAGTGTTTATGTGTCATCTGTCTGTCTGTCTGTGACTGTGTGCACAGCATCCTGTGCAGGTCAGAGTACAGCTCATGAGAGTCAGTTCTCTTCTTCCACCGTGTAGGGCTTAGGACCAAACTCACGTGGTCAGAGTTGGCTGCAAGCTCCTTTACTCAATAAAACCACACTACCAGCCCCTGCTCCTCCATACCCCTGGACGTTTGTGCCCACCCGCCAGGTGGCACCACCACCAGACACAGGGTCCTGGGGGACCCCATCACAAAGTCTGAGACTTTGGGAATGGGAATAGCATTCTATTCCCTCAGAGAGACAGCACACTCCTACCACAGTACTGGGACATGAGGGACAGTTAGCTAAGAGCCAGGATGTGGCCCGAACTCTAAGCCAAGTCATCCTGGGCCTGCATCTTGGCCTTTACACTCCAGAAATCTGAGCAGTGAGTTTGTGCCGTTCCTAAGTCACCCAGGCTGCCATACTTCAGTCAGCAGAACAGACGGAGGCCACAGGCCTGTGGCTGGCTGCTCGCTGTTCGGAGGCAGTGCCCTGGTTTCTGCAAAACGCTTCTTCCTCCTGGAGTCACCTAGTATTCCCCTCAAAACTTGCATTTCCCGTCAACTCGAAGCTAGCCTTAAAGACTTGATTTGACATTGACATGTTTTGGTGAGAACCATTCATAGATGTTCTGGGCTCTTCCTATTTATCATATCAGGATGGGTTTTTTTTTTTAATCAAGGTAATAGATTGAATAAAAGAAGAAAACCTAGCCCCGTTCAGGGAGGACGGGCCTGGACAGATTCCAGGAAAGTATTATCTCCTTGTTGAGCTTCCAGGAATCCCGCAGCCAGGGTCCCATTTGGGTGAATAAGTCCTCGCTTACAAAAGGCCACCATTTCTTAGGTCGTCAGGACTCCAGCAACTAGTTACACCTCAGAGGGAATAGCTGTCAAAACGAAATGAGTAGATCTAAAGAAGGGGCCTTTAGCAAGCTAGCAGGGAATGAAGACCTTGTGGCCAGGGCTTGGGTGCCAGTAAGATAGACCAGACCATGTGGCAGGCGTCAGGAAGCAAGTATGAGGACTTTCGTGAGTCAACAGAGATGGAGAGGTGGCAAGTACCTGGCAGCCGAGAATGGAAGCTTGGCAATCGAGATTGACTGTTGGGTACAGAACTCTGCCCTGGGACCAGGCTAGGATGGCCTTGAGCAACCCCATTGCCCTCTCACCAAGTGACCACACATCCCATCCCTCTATGAACCCCACATCACCCTTTCTACTTCCTGCCTGGAGACTTGACATCCTTACAAGTGACATTCTCTGAAGTTCCATCTCTGATGCTCCAGGTGCTGGGGGGGGGTTCTTCTTCATTAACCCCTTCCTTTACTTGAACTGGCCAATGAGCTGTGACAACAAAAAGTCAGCTTATAGAGAAGGGTGTGGAATCTCAAGGCCTATAATGCTACATTTGGGATGCTAAGGAAGCAAGGCTGATGTAAGTTCAAGGCCAGCCAGAGCTACACAGTGAGTTAAGAGTCTAGCCAGGGCTATAGAGTATGTTTGAGGCCACCTTTGACTACACAGGGAATTTAAGGCCAGCCTGGGTACACAGTAAGACATTGTCTTAGAAGGAAGAAAAGAAGGAATGAAGGAACAAAGGAAGGTAGGTAGATTGGCTACAGTGGAATACCCAAGGCAAACTGATTATTTTGAATAACTGGAAAATTCAGACCTGCAGTAGGTCACTGACCTTTGGTCTCTCAACTCTCCACCCTCTGCAGGCTGGCTCAGGTCACCCTGCCTTGCTGTGGATGGAGTGCCTCTGCAGGGGGGATACAGTCAGAAAAGGGGACACTGCTAGCTGCAGCCATGTGCCAACCCTTATTCTGTTGTCCCCACAAGCACCCACAGCATCCCAGACCAGCCACTGACATCAGAAAGAGTGGGACTTAATGGCCAGCAAGGGCCAGGAACAACCTGGTGGTCCAGACACGACAACTTAACCCATGGCACATGGCCAGTGATGTCACTGGGGGAAAGGAGGCAGGAACAGATGTGCGCCTCAGTCAGAACTCCTCCTTGTGCTTCTCTTGCTGGAGTCTATATGCAGCTCACACACCACACTTGAATTGACAGGGACAGGGAATGGGCTTCCTTAACATCTGCTGCTGCAAACCAGGCATGAGGTCTGACCTACGCTCCTCAACAAATGTCTCTAGAACTGTCTTCTCCAGCAAAGAGAAACAGAGTAGAGGAACTGTGTGCTTCATGTAGGTCCCTAGGAGCGTCTAGGACTTCCCCAGGGCTCTCTAGGTCAGTAAATCAATAGGACTCTGTCTTGTCCATCCCATTTTAACCTGCTTTACAAAGGTTGAGGTTTATTACAGAAAATGCTTCACAGAAATAGCTTTGTGGCTCTTGAAAAGTTTGAATACACCTTGCCAAGATAAGGCATGCTCCAGCCTCCCTGTACCCTTAGAGCAGCCCTCCTTCAAGAGTTCTGTGGTTGGATGAGCTGAGGATATGTGGAACTCTCCAGCATTTTACTGCTGACAAAGGATATATGCTATTTAGCCAGGTTTAGTGACCACACTAAGTCCTAAAACATAGGAGATTGAGGCAGAAGGGTGAGAATTTCACCAGCCTTGACTGCATAGTGAGACCATCTCTCAAGTGTACACACACACAGACACATACACACATGATGTGGGATTACCCTCTGTATGTTATGAATATGTTTTATTACTATTGATTATTAAAGAAGCTGTTTTGGCCAATGGCTTAATAAAGTCAGGCAAGAAATCCGAACAGAGATATAAAGAGATAATAGGCAGAGTCAAGGAGATGCCATGTAGCTGCCAAAGGAGAAAGCCACCAGTCACCAGCCAGAAACACCAGCCTTGTGGCGATACACAGATTAACAGAAATGGGTTAATTTAAGATGTAAGAGTTAGCTAAAAATATGCATAAGCTATTGGACAAACAGTAGTGTAACTAATATAGTTTCTGTGTGATTATTTGGGTCTGAGCATTAGGGAAACGAACAAGCAGTCTCTGCCTACAAAATTGTGCATCAACTTGGGCCAACTACATACACACAAAACGTGGGAGAGCTTGGGAAGGAATTATAGACACAAAAAGCAGAGTTAAGCATGGCTTCATGGTAGCTGCATTGTCTCAGGTGGGCTCTGTTTGCTGAAGAAAGCAGAGGCATAATTCTTTTAAGAGAAGACTTCCTGACTCAGCAATAGCAACAAAAACTGCACAGCTCCTTTAAGAAGGTTTCTTGGTTCTTCTTGATTGCACACAGCTCTGGCTCTTTCAGGAGGCCAAGCACTTAAATAGGGTTTGTGGGCAAAGTGCTGTAAGTTACTTAGTAGCAGTGGAGGTGGTGAGGGAGGCTCCCACCCCACAGTTGCAGACCTGGCAGTAAAGGTACCTCTGCCATATTAAAAGACTGAGAGAAGTGGATCCAGCATCCAGGACTGCTGTAACCAAGCAGCTTACCATTTTAAAGGTGCTCCTGGCCAGAAAATGATTATAAATATGCAATAAAGACAGATTCAGACAGAAATAAACCTCCAAATGGGTCACAGTGTGTTTAGAAACTTGAGAGAAAGAAGAAAAAGAGTATAGGAAGTTATAAAAAGAAATAAATAGTTTTAAAAATAAAAGTCTTTAAAGAGACAATACAGTCAGTCAGAGATTAAAGGATTAAAGAAAAATAATCCACTTAAAGATGGAAAATACACAGTTTGGATTATGTATGATGTGGGAGGTCCTTCTGTTTATGTGTTGCTTTTATTGGTTAATAAATAAAGAAGCTGGCTTGGCCTGTGTGATAGGGCAGAGTAGAGCTAGGCAGGGAAAACTAAACTGAATGCTGGGAGAAAGAAGGCAGAGTCAGTAAGAAGCCATGTAGCCCCTCCAGAGACAGATGCCAGGAACTTTACCTGGTAAGCCACAGCCACATGGGAATGCACAGATTAATGGAAATGGGTTAGTTTAGGATATAAGAGTTAGCCAGAAATACACTTAAGCTATTGACCAAACAGTATTGCAAATAATATAGTGTCTGTGTGATTATTTCAGGTATGAACTGCCCAGTGGTTGGGAAATGAACTAGCAGCCTCATACAACATATGTATATTATTGTGTTTTTTTGAATTTTTTGACTGTTAATGAGCTAAGTACAGAGAGACATTTTATTGTACAGACTGCTAAGCTAAACCAACATATATATTTTAAACATATCTTGACTTCAAAATTTGGGTCTAAGGATATATTGCTTGGGAAGAGAGGGTCTGCCTTTGTTTCTACAGAGGATAGAAAGCTGTGGATTTCTTACCAGCTAAAATGGTTTGATCTAACAAGACCCCCTGAAGCAATGACTCAGATGGTCCAACATCCATGACAGCTTCAGGACTGCTGGCTGAGATGGACCTACAATACAGGATACCCCATGAAAGGCCTGATTAACAGTGCCCCAAATCAGCAGAAAGTAGTCTCGAGAACAAAACCCAAATTTCCTAAATGATTGTTAATAACTGTTTGTTTACATTTAAAGGGGGATATGCTATAGAGATGAATACCTTGCATTGATATGGATCTTGGTTTATTGATACAAATTTAAGCTCAATTTTGTTATAAGTATATGTTTGCTCTTGTTTAAGGTATTGTGTTTGTGCAGGTCATTTAAAAATGTAATGTATAATTAAGAAATGAAAGTTAATAAATAGTCATCTATAATAGTCAAACTTGTAGTCATGTTAGTTAGGTTTTCTAGATGTACAGAGATATATTTCAATTGGATAGTTATTCTTCAAACCTTTTAATGACTAACAAAATAATGACATTTAAAATGCTTTAGGAACTTAGGACTTTTCATGACACTGAGACACATCTTCTGGCAGCACCAATCTACTTCAAGAGGATGGTGGGCATCAAAGAGGATCCTTATGGAGTTTGCTAGCCATTTGGGCAAGAAATCTGCTCTTGGCTAGACTGTTTGACGTTATGCTGTATGAACTGGACATGCAGGACCCACATAAAAGTGACTGCTGAATTTTACAAAAGATGGAATGGCCCTTCTGAGTTCCTCTTCCACAGAAGAAACTGCCAGACATTCTGCAGGACACAGAAGAAAGCAGCTGATATACTTTGCCATTACAAGACAGAACAGATCTTCAAATTTCCTGCTTCATAGAAAAGTCTGCCAGATACTATGGGCCTGTAGGCTGAAGATGGATGCCCAATGTTACAAAAGAATTTTGGGTGACTGTCCAGGCAGCTAGATATCTCTGTCAATTCTAGAACTTTGCAAGTTGCTTACAACGCACTTACTGTTGACTTAGGTAATATTAAATCCTTCTGGGATCTTTGAAAAGTTGAAGACAGATATAGTTTTCCTTAGTCATGATAAAGGATAAATTAGATATAAAACTTTAGATTCACAAAGATAGGATAGATGACTAAATATTATAACTATAATTTTTGCTTGATATCTGTTTTATATGTATAATTTTACTATGTTGAAGTTAAAACCTTCCTTTTTATTTAGACAGAAAAGGGGAAATGATGTGGGATTCCCCTCTGTATGCTATGAATATTTTTATTACCATTGATTATTAAAGAAGCTATTTTGGCCAAAGGCTTAGTAGAGTAAGGAAATCCAGATATATATATATATATATATATATATATATATATATAGAGAGAGAGAGAGAGAGAGAGAGAGAGAGAGAGAGAGTAGGTGGAGTCAAGGAGACACCATGTAGCTGTCAAAGGAGAAAAACACCAGCTGCCAGCCAGAACCTTACCAGTAGGCCACAACCTCATGACAATACACAGGTGAATAGAAATGGGTTAATTTAAGATGTAGGAGTTAGCTAAAAATATGCATTAGCTATTGGCCAAACAATATTGTAATTAATATAGTTTTTGTATGATTATTTGGGTCTGAACAGTAGGGAAATGAACAAGCAGTCTCTGCCTACACAAGACACACATTGGGAAGTCCTCAGCAGAGACCATCTTGGATAAATTCACAGATTCCTTAGATGATTGCAACATAAAACCTTTAGTTAGTAAGTACCAATTAGCCTCTTAAAGAAGCAGTGGTTCATAGAACCCAAGCTGTGTTTTCCTGTGGTTGAGTACCCATGAGAAGTTGTTGAAAGAACATGATGTGGGATTCCCCTCTGTATGTTGTGAATACCATTGGTTAATAAAGAATCTGCTTTGGGCCTATTGCAGCACAGAATAGGGCAAGGCAGGAATTCCAAGCATATAGAGGAGGAGAGAGTAGGTGGAGTCAAGGAGAAGCCATGTAGCTGCTGTAGAAGACAGACACTGGATGCTGGAAGGAAACTTACCAGTAGGCCACAACCACATGGCAATACACAGATTAGTAAAAATGGGTTAATTTAAGATATAAGAGCTAGCAAATAAGAAACATGATCTAATAGGCCAAGTAGTGTTGTAATAATACAATTTCTGTGTGATTATTTTGGATCTGGGTGGCAAGGAAATGAACAAGAAATCTCCACCTAAAAATTGGCGTGCCAACATGGTCAACTATATCCATATAAAACCTGAGAAAGCTTGGAAAGGAATTCTAGACACTAAAGAACAGAGTTAAGCACAGCTTCTTGGTAGCCAGCATTTTTTTTTCCGGATGGGCTTTGTCTGCTGGCAGCCAGCAGGAACACTGCAGCTCCTTTAAGAGAGGTCTACCTGGCTGGGTGGTGGTGGCACATGCCTTTAATCCCAGCACTCAGGAGGCAGAGGCAGAGGCAGGTGGATCTACGAGAACTAGTTCCAGGACAGGCTCCAAAGCAACCTTGTCTCAAAAAACAAAAAAACAGACAACAAAAAAGGAAGATCAGCAGTGGTAAGGAAGGCTGTGCAGCTTCTTTAGGAGCCAGCTTTCCGGTTTGCCAGCACAAGCGGCTCTGACTCTTTCAGGAGGTTCGGCTACAGAACACTTAAATGGGGTTTGTAAACAGAGCACTACAACTTGCCTAATGACAACATAGACCCGCTGTGGACCTGGAAATGGGGCTGTGAGCATGGCTCCCAGAACTGTCACTGAACAGACCTCTGCCATGTTGGACTGGGCAGAGCCAGAAGGCAGAACAGCCGTCCTTAGTCCTAGCCATGCCACATAGCATTTTAAGAAGCACTCCTAGACAGAAAAGGATTACAGATACACAATAGGACAGATTCGGACAGAAAAGACCTCTAAACAAGACACAGTGTGTTCAAAAAATGTACATAGACTTGGGAGACAGAGGAAAAGAATATAGACAGTTATGAAAGTAAATGGTTTTTAAAAAAATAAAACAAAGTCTTTAAAGAGACAGAGTACATTCATAGATTAAAGGGGTAAAGAAAAATAAGCCACGTGAAGATGAACTATACACAGAGAGTTTGGATTATGTATATTACTGTGTTTTCTTTGAATTTTTGACTGTTAATGAGCTAAGTACAGAGAGACATTTTATTGTACGGCTGCTAAGCTAAACTAACATATATACTCTAAAGGTACCTTAACTTCAAATTTTTGGTCTAAGAATATGTTGCTTTGGAAAAGTGGTTCTGTTTTTGTTTCCACAGAAGATGAGGACCTGTGGATTTCTTCTAGGCTAGTGTGGTTTTATGGACCAAGACCCCCCTGAAAGGTCTCTGTTAACTCCCCAAAAAATACTTCGCCCAGCAAAAAGCAGGAAGCAGTTTGGAAAGAACTAAGCCCAAATTCCCAAATATTGTTTATAAATGTTTGTTTACATTTAAAGGGGGATATGCTATAGAGATGAATGCTTTGTGTTGGTATTGATCTTGATTTATTGATACAAATTTAAGGTCAGTTTTGTTATTTCTATTCTTGTTTAAGGTATTGTGTTTGTGCAGTTCATTTAAAAATGTAATGTATAATTAAAGAATATAGGTTAATAGATAGTCATTTATAATAGTCAAATTTGTAGTCAAGTTAGTTAGGTTTTCTAGATGTACAGAGATATATTTCAATTGGATAGTTATTTTTCAAACCTTTCAAAGACTAATGGAATATAGTATTTAAAATGTTTTAAGAACTTAGGACTTTTCATGACAATGGGACACATCTGCTCCTGGCAGCACCAATCTACTTCAAAAGGATGATGGCATTGGAGAGGTTCATTATAGAGTTTTCTAGCCATTTGGGAAAGAAACTGCTCTTGGCTGGACTGTTTGATGTTATGCTGTATGAACTGGATCTACGGGTCTCATAGAAAAATGACTGCTGAACTTTCTTAAAGGTGAGATGATCTTTCGGGGTTCCTGCTTCATGAAAGAGTCTGCCAAACATTCTGCAGGACACAGAAGAAAGTGACTGACAAACTTCCAGCATACATGGAACTATCTTTCAAGTTTCCTGCTTCATTTGAAAAGTCTTCCAGAAACTATGGGTCTGTAGGCTGAAGATGGATGCCCCAACAGTACAGAAGTGGTGTAGGAGTGTCCTCAGGGATGATTTGGGAGTCCCCTCTGTGTGCTGTGATTACCATTAATGAATAAAGAAAACTGCCTTGGCCTTTTGATAGGGTAGCCCTTAGGTGGGCGGAGTAGACAGAACAGAATGCTGTGAGAGAGAAGGCAGTGTAGCAGACGACATGCTTCTCCAGCACAAGATGGACACGGGTTAGATTCATGCCGGTAAGCCACAACTCAAGTGGCGATACACATTAATGGAGATGGGCTAAAATAATATGTGAGAGTTAGCCAATAAGGGGCTAGAGCTAATGGGCCAGGCAGTATTTAAATGAATACAGTTTCCATGTAATTATTTCGAGTACGCACTGGGAGCCGGGCAGGACAGAACAAGGGGCCCTGCGCTGGGAATGCAGCCCGAGCCCCTCATTACTACACAGAAGAACTATCCAGGCAGCAAGATGTCTCTGTCAATTCTAGAGTTTTGGAAGGTGCTTACAATGCACTTCCTGTTTACTTAGGAAATATTATATCCTTCTGGAGTCTTTGATGGAGTTGAAGAATAGTTATAGTTTTCCTTAGTTATGATAAAAGATAAAGTAGATATAAATATTGTAATTATAATTCTTGCTTGACAATTGTTTTGATGTATGTAATCTTGCTATGTTAAAACCTTCCTTTTTAATTAGACAGAAAAGGGAAAGTGATGTGGGATTCCCCTCTATATACTGTGAATACCATTGGTTAATAAAGAATCTGCTTTGGGCTTATTGCCGCACAGAATAGGGCAAGGCAGGAATCCCAAGCAGATACAGGAGGAGAGAGTAGGCGGAGTCAAGGAGAAGTCATGTAGCCGCCGCAGGAGACAGACTCTGGATGCTGGACGGAACCTTACCAGTAGGCTACAACCACATAGCGATACACGGATTTACAGAAATGGGTTAATTTAAGATGTAAAAACTAGCTAGCAATACACTTAAATGATTGACCAAGCAGTATTTTCATTAATATAGTTTCTGTGTAATTATTTCGGGTCTGGAAAGCCAGGAAATGACTGAGCAGCCTCTGCCTATAAGAACGGAAGCTTTGGAGGCTAGAGAAGGGGCCAAGACTGTGGTCTCCAGGTATGCAGAAGGCTGTCATCACAAGAGGCAGCTGCTTTGTGCAATGGACCGCAAGGTGAAGGGTGCTGTCAACACCCGAGCTCTCAGTGTGGGTGGACTCAGTAGGTTTCCTTCATATCACTGCAGCTCCATGAGTCTAAAATACTACAAGGGCCCTTGCCTGTGCCTTCTTTGCCATGGAATTCTGATCTCTAAAGCTTCATCTAAGGGCATAAGGACACTGAGGTACAGAGCAAATGACAAAGACATGGGGTAAATTTAGCCTAGAACTCTGAACATTCAAAGCCATCTTCCTAGGCTTCAGTATTATGATCCCACCCCATGCTGAGCAGCCACAGAATACAACCTGAGCTGTTGGGGAGATGTGGAATGTGGACTGGACTGGACACAGGTCACAGGATAGGATATGGAAGTCAGCAGACAGACAGACATCTGTGCTTCTCAAAGAAGTCAGGCTGAAGGGCCACTCCGTAACTTCCAATCTGCTCAAGTTGGTATTTTGCAACACATAATAAACCTGTAGTGATAGGCTGGTACTGGCAAGATGACCTAGATGGTGACAGTGCTTGCCATCAGACCTGACAACTAGAGTTCCATCCTAGGACCCACATGATGGAAGGAGAGAGTGACTCCTGAAAGTCCTCTGACCTCCATATGTGCACCATGGTATCCCCCAGCACACAATAATAAATACTAATAATAATGTTAAGATATATAGTGGCAATGTCAAATTGGGGAATTAATTTCTAGGTGCCTCCTCTCATTGTCTCCACCTCTTTCCTCATGCTGGGAAATAAATCCACAGACCTCAGCTTGTATTGCCCTGGTTTATGTCTTAGACATATTTTTGTGTCTGGGAGGAAAGCAGAGTAATGTTTCTCTCTAGGGTTTGAGAAAGGTGGTAACTATTTTCTATTTTACCTGTATTTCAACTTTGTCACTCTGGATATCTTTTCTGGTGTCATGGGGGAGTGACGAGGGTCATGGGATGGGACTGTAGTGTTCCTCCTAAGGAGCTAGTTCAGCTTTTCTGCTGGTGGGTGGGAAGCCAGAGCAGATAGCCAAGACGCAGTCCAATTTCCTGACCGACCTCTTGGCCATCTTTGTTCAGGTCAGACATAGATCAGCTCCTTCCCGCAGAAAGAGTCAGGATAGATGGAGGTGTCAGAACTTTTCTAAGTCTGGAACACTATTCTCTGTTCCAGCCTGCATTTCCGAATTCCCTATCAACTGTCCAGTATCCTTCCTTAGGCCAGGGCAGCGTCAAACCTAGACATGCATGTCACTTGGAAAGCACAGCCCACCAGGGTAGTTCCACGCCACCGGACTTTATTCAGCATATCCTTTCCTAAACTGAGGCCCCGGAAGAACCTCCTACAACTCAGCTTTGCCAAAGCCTGGGGCACTGTCTGCTGGCTTCGGGCTGGACTCCAGGGAATATTCCCAGGGCCCTCCACCCTACATGACTGCCATCTGCAGAAGAGGGTGAGAATGGAGGGGGGTATTTGTGGTTGGTATGGGGGAGGGCCAGAACTTCCTCGCCTTTCCTGAGACTGCTCCCCCGCGCCCCACTGTCCCCAGAGGAGGGGCTCAGCTTTGGCCTTGTTTCCTAAGGAGAAGAAAGACAGCAGGGATGAGTCTCCAACCACCAAGGATGTGGAAGAATGCGCACTCCCACTGGGATGGCAATGCCTCTGTGTCTGCGGTCCTAATGTGCCTGGATGCCTTGGTTCAGGAGCCCTTGATAGAAAAAAACCGCTGCTAACTCTGGCCCCAAGAGGAAGGTAACTGTGGTCTCTCTGAGCCTCCTCAGGGGTCTGTCAGATCAAAAGCCAGAATCTAGACTGGGCCGGGTTGCACCAGGCCAGTGAACTGGTGTGCTGGTCCTGATTAACAAGAGGGGTAAGTTAAACTCAGAGCAACGAAGGGACCGGAATGCCCATCACTGAACTGGGAGTGGTAGAGCAGGAGTCCAGTCAGGCAGACTGACAGGAAGTCAAGTCACATCTCCTCAGGCGTTAAATGGAGGAAGCAGATTCTGATCTGCAAACATCTCTGAGAGAGCCTATCCCCCTCCAGGCCCCTGATATCGGGCATGTGCTCTGGACTTCCTCCTGCCCTCCTGACAAGAAGGCAAAAGAAGTCAGATGTTCTTAAGCTACTCATTGCGATTATTTAGGACTCTTTCATCCCAGAATGCTTAGCATCTTCTAAGGGGATTCTGGGAAACCAAAAATACTCAAAAGTGTGTTGACAAGATGGCTCAAAAGGTAGAGGCAACTGCTACCAAGTCTGACAACCTGAGTTTGACCCCTTGAACCCACAGAATGGAAGGAGAGATCCAGCTACTACTAGAGCATTTCCCTGCAAACACTTCAAGCTGTCCGCTGCCCTGTGTCGTGACAGTGCTGCTGGCTGACTGCCTTGAGCTAGTCTCCTACTGAGCTATCATTTCCCATTGACTGTATGACCGTGGAAGGTCACTTGCTCCCCTCCAAACCTCAGGAACCAAGGAAGTGAACTAGGAAGAACTGGGGGTGGCCAATCATATCGTCCATCATAGCCAATGGAAACTGCCTCTCTGAATGGGACCAGTAAGTCTGAATCAGTTCTGGGTGACCCTGGTGGGTGCCCGGATATGAGAAGCCCCTGCATACAGAACATCTCCGAGTATGACAGTGTTATTTATCTCTGCTTCCCATCATTCCCTGTCCAAGTTGACTGTGCCAAAGAAAAGCAGTATTGGAGGGCCTGGCCCAAATGGACTGAGAACCAGAGCAAATGAAGCATGGGGGGCTTCAGTGGTAGGCAACCCAGCAGAGCTGACATTTTGGGCTGGTACTTTTGTTCCCGGCTGGCCAGACCCCAAATCACTGTAGACTGGAGCCTGCATGGTGTCCACTGTGTTCTAGACCCCTGTACTGAGCCATGGCTCTGGCCAAAGATTTCAGTCCCAGGTTCAGGAACATTTTTCCCAGGTACACAGCCTGGTAAACCGACTTTGTCAGAGGTACTTGAGTGATGTCAGAGGTACATGAGTGATGTCAGAGGTACTTGAGTGATGTCAGAGGTACATGAGTGATGTCAGAGGTACTTGAGTGATGTCAGAGGTACATGAGTGATGTCAGAGGTACTTGAGTGATGTCAGAGGTACATGAGTGATGTCAGAGGTACTTGAGTGATGTCAGAGGCTAGAGACACTACAAGGGAGAGGAGCTTAGGCTGAAACAGTCATCTATCCCAAGAGTGAAAGAAGCAAAGACCTAAACTTGTGACTGGGTTACTGGAGTCACTGAGATCTAGGTCATATTCTTGGAAGGATATCAGCATTGATAACCAAGTGGGGAAAAGATGGTTCTGTGGTTATTCTGTATCTCAGTTGCTTTTCTATTGTTGTGAAGAGCCTTCATGACCAAAGCAACTTAAAAAGGAAGCATTTAATTGGGGGCTGGTTGACAGTTTCAGAAGGTGCACCCATGACAATCATGATGCCCTGGAGCCGGAGCTGGGAGCTTCTGTCTGATCTATAAGCTGGAGGCAGAGAGAGAGTCTGGGCCTTGGTCTGGTGTGGGCTTTTAAGCTTCAAAACTCACAATAGCAAACCTCCTCCAAGCTTGCCCATACGTCTTAATCCTTTCAAAACAGTTCCATCACCTGGAGACTAGGCATTCAGAATTCTCACACAATAGCAAACCTCCTCCAAGCTTGCCCATATGTCTTAATCCTTTCAAAACAGTTCCATCACCTAGGAACTAAGCATTCAGATACATGAACCCATGAGGTCCAATCTTATTCAAACACCACTTTTCACATCACTAAGGATTTAATCCAGGGTCTAGGCAAGTGCTCTACCACTGCACTATACCCCAATCCTCTTTTTCTTTTCTCTAAGTTGCCCAGCCAGGCCTTAACTCACTTTATAGCCCAGGAAGCCCTCTGACATAGCAGACAGATTTGGGAAGGGACTAGCCCGCTATGGGAACTGGGAAGATAACTCACAGCAGAATTACTTACTATGCAAGCATGAGGGCCAGAGTTCAGATCCTTAGAACCCATGTAAAGCTGGATGTGTCCAGTGCTGTAGCCTCAGCACTGGGTGTGCGGGGTCAGAGACAGACAGATCCCTGGGGCTCGCTGTCCAACCAGTACCAGCGAAATGATGAGAAACCTGTATCAGCAGACATGGTGGAGTGGGATAATGCATGAAACTCAGCCCTGATGCCTCCACATGTGCCCCTCCAAATAAAAAATAATTTAAAAAAAATTAAAAAATTGGGCTTGTAGTTCAATCCTGTCCACACATGTAATGCTTCACCCACATGTGCTGAGTTGAACCAAATTTTACAGGTCAAGGGTATAATCTGCACCCAAGACTGCCCTCTCCAGATACCAGATACAAGCATGGGTCACCCAACCCCACACTCATTTACAGAAGTTGGCTGCAAAATTCAGCTCTCTATGGATTGTCATTTAATTCAGTAATCACTGGGAAGACTCACAGAGTGCTTTAAGAGCAGTTGTATTACAGCTGAAGGTGTTGGAATGTTGTCTGGCGAAGCTTCCTTCCTCCCTAAGAATGGTCACTGTTTGACACAAGCTTGTGACAGTATTCAGCAGAGATTCTAAGTCCAGAGTTTTGCTGCAGGTTCATGACTCAGGTCTGATGAAAGAGACATGGCCATAAGGCTCAGTTTAACCTCTAGCCCCTTCCAGTCCCCAGAACTGGGCTGGCCTTGGGTAGCTTCCTGGTGTAGACAAGCCCCACCTTGAACCACCTAGTCAGCATACTCCATCCGGGGACCATCTGTTAGTATACTCTACGGAGCATCATCTGAGAGCTGGACAACAGGGATGCACCTACCTGGAGGGGAACTCCAAGAGCTGGGGGTTACATCTCAGGAGCTAGAAGCAAAGGCCAGAACATTATATTAATCTGCGCCACAGGACAAACACTGCTGTCATCCGTAAACAGAAAGGCCTCCCTTTCAAGTGAATGGTGGTGAGTGCAGAGACTCATGGCTTCACAACGTCCTGAGAGGAAGTTACAAGTAGGTGATCAGCCTACAAAGAAGACACCTCCCATCCCCTCTCAGCTCAGGGAACATCGCAGAAGAGGGGTTGAAAAGTAAGACCTGAAAGAGACAGAGAAGGGCTGCAAAACGCAATCTTCCTATTACCTCCCAAATGGCACCTGAGGGCTCTTCCCTTGCCCTCCACCTTACTCTCCATTTATAGCCAGGGAAATTCACTCACTCCTTCGTTTATTTGCTGGTTACCGGGAGTATAAACTCCAGGGCAAAACTTAATCTTGTTTGTTTTGAGACATAGTAACTCTGTGTAGCCCAGGCTGGCCAGAAACCCTTATATTCCTGTATGCCTCCTGTGTAAAGTGGTGGACCCCATACTTACCATCGAGGTGAGCCTGGGCCTCTCTTGCTTCTCAGTGATCTCCAGCACATAGAAAGGACCAACAACATTATGGTCACAATAAACCAACTTGGAAATATCCTCAACATCACAGAGAAACTTGGGTGACTGTCTGGGCAGTCAGCTATTTTTTGTCATTTCTTGCATTTTTTGAAAGTTGCTTGCTTGTACTTAATGCTTACTCAGGTAATATTGTTTTCCTCCTCAGGTCTTTGATGGGGTTGAAGAATAGATAGTTATAGTTATAATCCTCACAAATCTTAGCTAAGGACATATTAGGTACAAACTTAGACTCTTCAGGAAAGGACGGCTATTGGAGTAATCTCTATAAAAACTGCCTATTACCTATGGTCCGGACATCTAAGATATAGTTCTTACTCAATAACTGTTCTTATTTTATATAGTTTTTATTATGTTAGGACTAGAACCTTCCCTTTTATTTTAGACTAAAAGGGGGAAATATTGTGGGCTTTTGGTCTGATAGCCAATTGTATGGGACAGCTTGGTCAAATAGGCGTGGTCTTCTCTGGAGATACATGACCCAATAAGACCTGGGGGAAGGGTGGCAAGCTCTCTTTGGACTGTGAAGGGCCTGATGAAGCCACAGCCGGGTGACCTTTCTGGATCTTCCTCATCTCCTTTGGGAACAAAGAGACGGCAACAGGTGGATCGGCAGAAGCATCACTGATTCATTTCTGTATGGTGAGTGCACTGTATTGAATAAACCTGACTTTATCACAGACCTCCTTTCCCACATTAAACTACAGAAGGTGAAATGCATTAAGAAGGACTAAGGAGCCATCTCCAGTACTTAGGAGCATTTTTACGCTTTAATTTAGCGCCTCAGAGAAATGAAGCTACTTTCTGAGAGTCACCCAGCAAGGAGGCACAGTGAGATTAAAATTGCATGCTGTTGACTACAGTAGATAACCCAGCCTGAGGCTAGCACACAGGACTGTGCCTACTATGCACTAGGTGCATCATACTCCAACTGCTTACATTTTCTTTTGAGATAGGATCTCAAGCAGCCCAGGCTGACCTCCAATTTGCTATGTAACCAAGGATGGCCTTCAGCCCCTCATCTTCCTCCATCTATGATCCAAGTGCTAGGATTAGATGCATTCACCATTTCTCCCCATTTATGGAGTAATGGGAATCAAAATCGGGACTGTGTGCATGGTAGGCCAACCCTGTACCAACTGAGCCCCACCCCAGATCTCCCCCTGCATTTCTGACACTGAAGGTCAGTAGGAAGAGCTTGTCTGGGCTTTGGTTGATCTTTTGCGTTACTGTTTTAAATATAAATTTTTAATGTAATTAATTTTTAAAAAGAAAAAATTCATATCAAGCACCCCAGTAATAGTAACATCAACTTGTCAAGAATTTATAGCGTAGTACACACAGTACTGAGTACAGGATCACAGCAATCTCTCAGATAGGAGGTGTGTCCCCTCGGCTTTCACATGAGCAGGTAAGAGGCTGTTCTGGGCTCCAGCTTCCTGCCATCTTGCTATAATAGATGGCTGCCCTCCTTTGCTGTTAAATAGAACAGGACATGTTCATGGGTCACTGGGGATTGTTGACCAGGACTGGGGTGGGTGGGGACTCAAGTTGAGGGGAAGTTTCCAAAGCTGCAGCCAGGAAGTTGTACTCTAAAGGGGGTGAGGGGCTCCTCACTGAGTTTGTAAACCCTGGCCACAGGGACCTGGCTCCTTGGCGGTGTAGCTCCAAGATGGATGGCCATGGCCTTCGGGGCTGGACAGGCCCTTCGCAGGCCTTTGATGCTGTTAGCAGAACAAATGGAACTGGCCGCCTGACCGCAGCTGCCTTCCATTAGGGCCTGCTTCCTCCGCCCAGGACAAGGTGGGCCTGCGAGGGAAGCTGGGGCAAACACCATATGTGTCAGCCACAGCTGGCTGCAAAACCTTGCTCTTGACTTCTCCCCTTGAGCCCAACCCCCACTCAACATCCCTTGTTTCTTAAAACTGGATCTGCAATGAGTGTGTCTCTCTCTACTCCCCCCATATCCAATCCATCAGCAAGTCCCTTTGGATCTGCTTCCGAGATACGCCTTTCGTTCTGTCTGTTCTCTGCGCGCTCACTGAGGACACCACCTGAATTCAAGACACTTTCTGTCTCCCTCAGACTATAGAGGAGCTTTCTGTTAAGGGTTGAACTGTCTGTCTCTCCTGAGTTCTTATGCTGGTGCCCTAACTCCAAGAAGATCAGGAGGGGATCTTGCTTGGGATCAGGATCCTTGCAGACACACTTAAATTTCTCTTCACCCCAAGACAGGTCTCATGCGGCCCAGGCAAGACTTGAACTCATTGTTCAGCTGAGGATGACCTTGGGTCTCCAACCTTTCTGCTTCCACCTCCTGAGTACTGCGGAAACAGACGTGCCCCACTATGGCCAGTTTGCTCTGTGCTTCGTGCACAGCAGGCAAGCATTCACCCAGCTGAACCTCATTCCTAGTGCAGCTATGCTTAGTAAAGATGAGGTCACAGTGAAGCAGGGAGGACTCCAAAGGCAGCATGACCGGCGTTCCTGTAAAAATGGGACATTCGTACATAGCTGTGCCCAGAAGGAGGAAGGTATGCAAAGATGAAGGCTGAGGTGACGCTTCTCGGAGCTAGTGACACCAAAGATCATCAACAAACTACTAGAGGCTGGGGGAGGGACATGAACGGAAGTCATCGAAGGCCTGTGGTGGGCTTGTCCAGCTCCAAAGGCCATGACCATCTATCCTGGAGCCACACCACCCTCTGAAGCAACCAACACTGCCACATCATATATGAGCTGGGATTTCTGGCCACCAGAGCTGAGAGACAACAAGGTCTAAAGCCATCCCTCTAGTAGGACTTTATCCTGCCTTCCGGCTGGGTTCTCTTCAGTCATGTGGGCCTCCCCAGCCACAGCAATACATAGAAAACCATATTCAAGATGGCTAAGCACATTCTACGATTTCAGCTCAGACCGTGTCCGAGGGTTTTGCAGAAGTCCACTCACTTTAGTTTCCTTTCTTGTCACCAGGACACTCAGGGAGAAAGGGCTTCTTCTACTTCTCAGTTCATCATGGTGCAGAGGTCATCCAGGGGGTCACGTTGGGGCCATACTCAAGAAGCAGCAAATGCTGAGTGCTCCTTAGTGCTCTGCTTGGTTCCCATGTTATGCAGTCCAGAATGCCCTGCCGAGAGAACAGTCCCAACCGCTGTCAAGATGGGCCTTCCCATGCCAGTTAAAGCAATCAAGACAGCCATTATCAGCTTGCCTCAAAGGCCCTCTCCCAGTGAGTACAGATCCTGACAAATTAGTAGCTCACACTAGCCACCATGTCACTGTAACCTCCTGGAAGACACAGCCCTTCCAGCCATCTTCTTCCCCTGGCCCACTGCCCTCTGCCTGTCCTTACCTCTCTGCTTGTCCCGAGTATGCCAAGGGCCCTTGCACATGTGGCAGGCCCTCCCAAGTCTTTGTTCAACCACTTTGCTGCGTGAGATAGGACAGCGCATGAACCCACTCTGACAGGACAGACAAGGACAGGAAAGTGGAGCAGAAAAGGCCACGGCAGCAAGGCCATGGGGTCTGGTCCAGCTCGCAGCCTGTAGATTTGAAGTTTTGAGGAGAAGCACCCAACACTGACCTCTGTCTTCCTCTAAGGCCTCATGTGACTTGGGCGAGTGAGTCTGGCACAATGACCTGCTTCTCAGATTACATATCTATAATGTGGGTCAGTGGGTTTGAGTGTGGAAAGGCCCCCACAGGCTCATGTGCTTGTACACTTGGTCCCCAGCTACTGGTGCTGTTTTGGAAGATGTGGGAAGTTAAAAAAAATGGAGTCTTGACAGAGGAAGTAAGTTACTGGGGGTAACCTTGAAGTTTCATAGGCTGGCCTCACTCCTGTCTGTACTCTGCTTCTGACTGTGGAGTTATCTGGCCAGCAGCCTCATTTTCCTGCTGCCGAGCCATCATTACCATGCGGTAACATATCCCCACAAACCGTGAGCCACAGTAAACCCTTCCTCCTCGAAGCTGCTTCTTGTCGGGTGTTTGATCACAGAGGTGAGAAAGGTAGATGGGACAATGGCCACCATGCCATGGAGAGATCCGTTACTGTCTCGTCTGTCAGCAGAGGACATGGACTGGCTAGACAGGGCCAAGCACTCCAGCCTTCCATCACAGGAAAGGGCAGAGCTGGGCCCTGGTCCCTCAGCAGCAAGACTCACAACTCTGACCACTATACTGCAGTGGAGTCAAGGGTGTGCCCAATGACAGTCCATATCTGGAAAATGAAAAGGCAAGGTTTCTTGGGCCATGGAGCCTCCCTAAAGGAAACATATATCATGGTGTCCTGCAGGGGGACACTGCCACACGAGCTCACACAAGATGCATACTGCATGTCCTGGACATGTCATACTCTGTGATTGCTCTTGAAGATGTGGTCACTGCTCTTGGGGAAGAGAGCTGCAGCTGGGAATACCCCCAAAGACTCTACAGTCAGTGTAGAAATGATCCCGTTGGAACATGGCCTGAGTTTTCAACTTTAGATCAGCTATGGGGTTAAAACAAAATTAAATATGAACTGACTATCAATAATTCACATTTAAACTTTCCTTATGCATGCTGCATATGATTAATGAGAAATCCCAAAGATGACTTCGCTGTCACCTCAGAATAGCTACTTACCATAGCCAGACTCTGGAGCTGACCCTCCAGCATCTGCTTCTCTTTAGACCACAGTCAACCCCTGCAGGACGGTGGAGAGGGGACTCTCCCTTCTCTGACATACAAAAAAGAAAGCTGAGCAGGGGCACAGTTACAAACTGACCAAGAGGTGGCTAATAAAGAGGACTGGCCCAGGATCGGAGGACCCCTGTCAATCACCGGGGTTAGGGCAGGCTGGCAGTCTTGCTGCCTATCTCTTTAGTTCTTTGACACCCCATGCACGACCTGAGAGAACACAGGGGATATTATGGCCCTAGCTGTAATCAGATCTCTCTATTGTTCCGAGGGGTGAGAGTCCATTTGATGAGAGACACAAGAGTCCTTTTTCCTTCACTGTCACCCCC